>JAHWFP010119742.1:86073-100959 GCA_023313725.1 Lithobius niger | reverse complement strand
GCAGAATATCAGGTTGTTAGTTTATTGTATATTATTTTTATATAAATATTGGAAGAACACCTAAAAACTGTCAGTGAACAGAGGTTGTTTAAACCCACAAAAGCCTCTATGAAAGCTAGCTGAGAAGGCCAAGACAAGATTTAGACAAGATGTATGACAAGATTTAGATTAGGGGTTTGGATAACATCTCTGTAATGTGTGGTGCAGTGGCAACCCGGACCACTGCACTGTGACTGAGGTTGGCGCTAATGACCAAGTTGTCGACGCGCCATTAAGCCTCAATTCCCCCCCCCCTGAGAAGGCCAAAAGAATACCATAACCTACATTCCACTGAACCTCAATATAATTTATTGGCTTGAAATGACAGCCAAGGACAAATGCTGGTCCATCTCCTCGTTGACAGTTAACTTTTGCTTCTTGATTTATTGTACAATAAAAGATTGGAATGCTCTTACAGCCACTTCGATTGCTAATACCGTATATATTAAGGGCCATAAATCTGTCCTGCGGCATACTTTCACTTTCATCATAAATCTGTCAGAACCAGTACCTTGGGGATTCAATCGAAGCCGCACTGTAGTAATTAAAAACCTCTCCCTCACGAAGGCCACCGGAAACACATTACAATAAATTGCTGAATTAATAAAGGTCAATCCCAACATATAAAAGCAGGTTAAACTTGAACTTGACAATGGATTCGAGCTCAGAGAGAGGGGAGAGAACAACTTGAGTGAAAGTCACTGTCATTGAGCTTCCTTGACCACCAACCCACTAGCCTACTGTCAGTTGCCCTAGAGAGGGAGAGAGAAAGCTAAGGCTGCCCAGGACAGGGCCAGAGGTTCCATTTTGCCTGCATTGTTATACAGCTAAGTGCAATACTTGTTTATCATGCATATTACTTATGAACAGTTATTATATTGGTGTTCAGCTACCTTATCCGTTCAATAGATTCCCTGACTGTTGTGTACCCTCAAGGGTTATAGAGCTTGGTATAACTGGAGAACCCTTTAGGGGTGTAAGCTTGGTTTGGGTTCCTGTGGTTTACATTTATCTTTACATGTTTGGGTACTATGAGATAACTGAGAATTACTGGCACAAAGTTTAATTAACATTTGGTGACACTGAGATATTAGCTTCTGTAAGGCATCAAAGGCCGAGCCAATTATTGGGGTAACTCTTGTAAAGTGTCAAGTGGATTTAACATACTGTCATATTAAAGCCTGTGGAGATTGCGGTATAAAATCAAGTCTCGTCTTCATTATTTTATTTGGTGTCACATTTATAACATTTATGGCTTAGCCATATTCTGACTTAAGTGATGGGTTCGTATTTGTCCTAAATATAAACCCATTACATTATAGCACTTTTTTAATATCGTATAAAAGTTCTTTAAAGCTGACAGATAACTTCCCGAGGTATTTAAACCTATGTTAAACTCGTCCAGGGCTGTTATTTCATTGATTGCTAAAATTTGTTATGAACTTGACATAATATTCTAATTGTTAAATTATGAGAACAGCAGTTTCCAAGTACAAGTAACTGTGTGAATATAGCCTACTAATCTTTCATCATGATGTAATTGCGTAATAAACAATTTGTTTTAATCAAAAAGTTTTATTGAGTGCTTAATTCATTTAACATTTGTATGGAGTAAACAATTTTATAAACATTGCAAGAGAATTACTAACGGTAAGGCTGGGAGGGCCATTTCCCCTGAGCCAATACAGAGCTGATCAATTGAAAAACACAGCCGAACTGCAAATACTGAATTGTATATATTTCAAGAAAAAACTGTTTATTGACAAATATAGGTTTCAATATTATTGTTATGCTAAATCATTTTAATAACATGTGAAGTAGTTTTTCGTACAAAGATTTTCATAAAGCACAGAAATTTCTATCCCAAGGAAATCTGAAAATTGTGAAAACCTAATGTTCCCATCGATATTAACAAATGGTCAAATGCTTAGCCTACCAAGATAAAAAAAAACTTAAACCACTCAGTTTGTAATTAAATGTCCCATGTATTCATCCGGGAACAAGTTTCTAAAAAATTTTTAATATTAACCCATCTGTAATCTTTAAACATTTTCATGGCTGCACACATCGGCCAGCAATATTGGTAAAATGTCTAAAAATGACTGTTGACGTTCTTTTCGAGAGCTTTCAAATGGTTCTAACTGAAGTCAATAGCTTTAAGCATATTTAGTTATTTAAAAAATGCTGTACGGTTTAATACTTCGAAGGACTATCATGGTAAAATTTGGAGGAAACACTACTTTAAAAGAAAAGCCACCAGTTGCGTTGTGGAATTTTTAGACAGACACTTTTCCTACCAAACTCCTGGAAAACCAAAAAGCAAGTCCCATGAATCTCCAGCAGCCTTCGCACCTCTTTATCCACCACTTAATTCATTCAAAACTCCAATCGGAAATAAAAAATGGCGAAAATCGCTTCACTCTCATGTCACTGGCGACTAAAGATCAGTGGCCTGAAGAGCAAAATTTGAACAGACACTACGTTCATTCTGTACGCAAAATAGGAAATAACAAAAAGTAGAGTAGGCTGACGAAGACAGATGGGGTAATTCCACATCAAATTGGAAGGAAGAGTGTCTGTCGAAAATGTCCACAATGCAACGGTTGGATTTTCTTTTGAAGAAGTTTTTCCTCCAAATTTTACCATGATTTAAAAAAAGCCAAAAAATAACTTAAAACACCAGCAGTAAGAAATTAAGCTGCAGAACTGAATTTTCCCATTAGTGCTACCACTTCAGCCCAAAGTCAATTGGGCACAAAAAAAAAAATAGATGTGTTCTGAATCTGATCGGCACAAAGTGGTATCCATGTAGCCCTGAAAATTTTGCTTTCGAAGAGTTAGATCTAGCAAAGTGGGGTAAGACCAGTGGAATGCTGTTAAAACAACCTTCAAAATGGCGTATTCAAATATGGATATCTTCAACAAGAAGCAAATTCAATATTTGGGTTAAGTTTAGTGACACAGATTTCAACACATTACTGCAAATTGTTAAAGATTGGGATTGATCAATCCTTACAAAAAGGACCAACAACTCATTTAAACAGGCATTTAGTAACATAAATATGTAAGACCAAAGGACGAGCCATGTGACAAAAGCCATCTGCAACGCCCACTAGAACAGAATAAAACACACGCTTAATAGCAAAACACCTTAAATACTGGACCACGAAGAGCATAGCTTAACTCTTAAAACGCTCTATACTTGCATATTTGTTTGATTCTGGGTAAATAGCGAACATTTTATTTGAAAAAATTGCAAAAGAACAACTTTTAAATTTTGAATAACAAAAACATAGGGCTTGGTAACCAGGTCACTTGTTGTAAATTTGGCCTTAATTCAAACCAGGATAAGCAACATTTTATAATTTTTTTGTTTCAATTTAGTATTGTTTGATAAACAAGTCGTCTATTAGGCCATACAAATAAAATAATGTTTCTCAGGGCGGGCTCCCACATCAAATATTGGGGCCTTGGACTAACTACAACAGCGGGCTTACCCTCCCCCAACTGAAATTGGGAAAAAAGCTACACATCGTTATGTATTGCGAACAATTAAATATAAAGGTCTTAATTACTAATGTAACTTCTTTTAGCCACTTTACAATTTGCCTTTCCGAACACAGCTTATCAGTACAGCTATTGACGGCACCTTTGTCGGCAGCCGGCCACCAAATTGGTCAATTCATTAACCCTGGCTGCTTGTGTTTAAAAAGCTTCCTTGCATAACTAACTTGCACTGCACTGCTCTATGCTCCTTGCCATTGGAGGAGTTGTTGGTTGGACGCACAAAAAGTGCAAACCGAGTACTGTACATTAAGGTTGATTCCCACCAAAATCGGGACGGAAAAGGAATATCGGAAAACAGAACAGAAAGCGCGAGCGTTCCCGCCAATGGCCACTCGCGATGCAGCAGGCGCGGCAGACGCAAACCATCCAATCCACGCACAGCTTCCATACGTATGTCGTTGGCCACTTTGTTGCTAGGTAAACAAACATGGAGACGTGAAAGCTGCTGCTAGCTGTGATGGTGCCAGTTTTCACTTCTAGTATTGCCCTGGTGATAGATACTACATTGCTATGTCGCAGTCAATTATTCAAACCGTCATGTTGACCATGAAACTATTTGAAACAAACCGGCGAGGTAGGAATCGAATTGCTCCAGAGTTATATGTCTACTACGGACGACACCACGAAATTTTAATGGAAGCCGGTAACACATTTTGTTCCCTTCTCGTATCTTTGGCATCAAATTTCGTGTCAAACTCTCAAGAAAGGACAGTTGCCATTTTCGACGAATTAACTGCATTATCACATAGTTTATTACTGTATAAACGCTGTGCTGCTACGCGCAGGCATTGGGTTCGGCCTGTGCTCAAAAAAACTCGTAATTATTGAACTATGTGGGAAACAATTGTTTAATTTATGAATCCTTTTTTTAGATTTGATGATTTGCTGCACCAAGTCGGCCCTCTGATCCAGAGGCAGAATACGAGCTAGCAATGACGATAAGGTAAGATTTTGCTAATTATTTATATACAGTTTACCAGTGGCAAAGGGCTCCCCCCCCCCCAGCCTTCCTTAGCTACATCTTCGGGCCCCAATTTGAATTCCCATCATCCCGCCCCTCAAAAAATTTTGACTGTCAACCAGGTTAAAAAAAACGAAGCATACTCTTGAACCTAATTTGTAACACCTTCCTGGGTAAAGGGTAAAATCTAAGAAAGGGCACAAACACCGAAAAAAAAAGCGCCCAGAAAAAAACGTCCCTGCCCTCTCGGGGTCTTATGCCAATAACATTACAGTAGCCTATTCCATGTCCTGTACTTCACATTAATTGAATGGGCAAGCTTCCCCCGACTGTCGGGGGGGGGGGAATTGAGGCTTAATGGCGCGTCGACAACGTGGTCATTAGCGCCAACCTCAGTCACAGTGCAGTGGTCCGGGTTGCCACTGCACCACATATTAGAGATATTATTCAAACCCCTACTCTAAATCTTGTCATACATCTGTACCTCCTGGAAAAATTCAGAACACCGGACAGGAGGACAGACTTATCGCCCAATTGACGCACAATGTCATGCGGAAGATGGAAACGACGACGAAAACCATCAAGATGGCAACAATCAACAAGGAAGTGCCGGACCGTAAGTGGCCGCCGACACCAATAACATTCAGGAGGGTCAACCCCCCGCAAAAGGAAACGGTGAGTAAGTCGAGTGTGACCAATGCGCAAACGGGCCAACACCACCTCCTCACGGCGACTGCGGCGACATGCCGAGTGCCATTCCTCAACAGTGCCTTTAATAGCTCGTAATTTATTGCCGTCCTGCCCATCCCACGAGGCTTGCCAAAAAGCGTGTAACCTCAGACGCAGAGTTGGAAAAGCGTCCGAGGGAACAATGCTGAGATCCTTTCCGAGAGGGCCAGAAAGGGCCCCTTTTGCTGCAGAATCCGCTTGCTCATTTCCACCTATCCCAACATGGCCTGGGATCCAGCAGAAAAGCACGGTTTTCCGCTGGCCAGGCAAGCGGGATCCAGCAGAAAAGCACGGTTTTCCGCTGGCCAGGCAAGCAGGAAAGCAAAGCTTGGACACGTTGTGTCAAGGGGTTCCGAGGATTGTAATTCGCCAAGGACTCCAGGGCACTCATGGAATCGCTAAAGATAATGAAATGCGTGCCCTGAAGGCCAAGGATCCATTCCACCGCCAAACCGAGAGCCAAAAGCTCTGCAGAAAACACAGAATAGCCTGATGGAAGGCGATGGGCAACCGTCACCCCCTTACAAACACAAGCACAAGCCACGCCAGCGTCTAACTTCGACCCATCAGTAAACAGCCGCTGATAACCTGAGAACACAGCCGCCGGAACTCCTGTAAGTACCTTGCTGGTAGAGTGGAACCCTTCGGGAGGGACGCCAGAGCGAAAATGAAAATGCCACTTGGGACAAGCCAAGGGGCCACTGGCATCCCCCCAAGCCTCAAGACGGTGGGCATTTCAAAGGCTATCTCCTGACAGGACTGCTGGAGCATATCGCGGAAATCACCCTTACCCACCCTGCGTCTACCGACTCGCAAGTCTGGCCCAAAAACCATGGACCAAGCAGGACTGGATTCCACAGCACGTAAACGCACAGCATACTGAATGGCCAGCTTCCGCCGACGAATGGCCAAAGGTGGCTCCGAGGCCTCAGCATAGAGGCTGACCACTGGAGAAGTTCGAAATGCCCCAGTCGCCACACGCAGGCCACTGTGATGCACAGTGTCCAACACCTGGAGAGTCGAGTCACTAGCCGAACCATACACCATGCACGCGTAATCAAGTTTCCCCCGACTGTACTTGATTTGTAAGTACAGTGTATTCATAACCTTTACTCAAAATCAGAATCAGAAATGGCTTTTGTTGCGTAGTATATTTACATATGAGACATGACAGGGACAAGCTCAAATCAGGGACAAACAGGACGAAAAGCACCGACAGAAAGAGAAAAAACTAGGAAAAAGAAAAGGAAGGACAATTTATAATTTAGTTAAATTTTGATGACTCTCTACGGAATTACAGTGGATGCATTTTGCATGATGTATGCAAAAACGCAAAGGTGTTTGCAAGGTGTATACTCTGTCCACAATACAAGCCAATTAACCTTGTTATAAATTAGCTGCGGCATGATCGTACCAGCTTTGGACGAAACCTCCATATGGTGGTACGCTACTAAAGGCCAAAACAAAATACCGTGTTTTATTGTCCATTCAGTACGCAAAATCTTTTTAAATATTTTCGTGCCGACAACTGGAAACCAAACTTTTTCCAGGACCAAAATTGGTTTCTATTACCTTACCGAAAATATACTTTACCTGTACCTACCCTGCCTCCCCTCTTGAGTCACCATCACGACATATCAAGAGGGAAAAAAGATGGCCAATTTAAGCTTAAAAAATTTCGTATTTCACAATGGATTGTTTTATTTTCAGATATCTTGCCCACGGCGATTCTCAACGCGTGGTTTCATTTGGATTCAGAGTTGGAAATCCACTATTTGCAAAATCATCCGTAGTACTTGCCAAGCCATCTGGGACGCTTTAGCTGTTGATTTTTTAAAGGTTTGTATTTGCTACCAACACATAAATTTTAATGCTGTCAAGGGTGGATTAGCCCAGGGGTTTAGGGAGTTACCACCACCGGGTTAATGTGTACGTGGGCCAATTTTTTTTAATGTAGTTTTCCTCCTCAAACTATCCTGTTCGGATTTCTATTGCCTACTGGAGGATCTAAAAAGTTTGGTATGCGTAGGTACTATCCCAACAGGATTTTAAAAAGCTCCACAAATGTCTATAGTTTTTTAACTCTTTTCCAAAAAGAAGAAAAAAGCATCGGCTCTCGCTGAAAGACATCCGGACTCGTCCCAACAAACTAGAATAGGAAGCTACCTCTCCCCTCACTAATGCCAGAGCTGTCGACATGCCGTAAAACCTCATTCTTCTCCCCCCCCCCCCCCGAACTATTCCCAGGTTGCTTCTGAACCATCGACTTTGTAAAGAACACCACACTTGGTTTTGAGATTCATCAGTCAACTAGGCTAGTGATACTGTAAAAGAATAGTTAGGTTGAACTAAATCAAGTGTATACTTTGAACCAAATCCAACTTTTATTTTGGCCCAAGAAAATGCTGTTTCACGAATAATTTTTTTCCCAATAACTAACAGCAAGAAAAAGCTAACAGCCATGTGTTTAGCACAGTGGAGGTACTATTAATGCTTTTACGATTACGGTAGTACACAGACAGAAGTACCATTTTTAAATAGGCCTAGAACAAATGTAAACTCAAAATTTTCCTTTTGGACTGTTAACAATGAGTGGTCCGACTTTAACTAGTCGTTGGCAAAGAACGGCAGTCAAGTAGCGCAAAACAAAAATACACCATAATTACTGTTACTACATAGTTACTGTTTTTATTGGTAAGTGCTCTTTCACATTTAATTTCTTCTAACCACTCGGCTGTGGTTTGCTCTTAGGCGACCTCACAAAGCTTGATTTTTGCAGCAGCACGTACGTAGACCAGATAACAGGCCAGGTTGAGAGCATAGTGTAAACAGAGATAAAGCTTGATTAAGTACGCCTATTTGTTTTTGGGCGTTTATAGAAATTATGTCATTGGATATGCAATTATTGAAGTTGTCAACAAATTTTGGCAAAATCCACAAAAATAAGGCTTCTGCCCCTTTCTGCATATCGTATACTGCGACTCTCTGGTAGCCTGTTTAGTTTTGTATATGTATTACAGAAAAAAGTTGATTTTTTTATTAATTAATGGTCTGCAACTAAAACCTGAGGTTTACTGTCCCCCATTAAAAGCCATTCCAAAATATCCAATTAGCCTTTAACCCAATTAATTTTGTTGAAGAGGGAATCTTAACTGTGTAATAACGTAATTTTACTTTTCCATAGGTACCCGAACCAAACCAGTGGCTGAATTGCGCAATGGAATTCGATGCTATGTGGAACTTTCCAAACACGTCGTGATGCAGGCACCAATCAATTCTGGATCCGAGTATTTTAATTATAAGGGAACGCATAGTTTAGTTTTACTGGCGGCATGTGATGCAAAATACCGTTTTACAACGGTGGATATCGGGGCAAGCGGACGTCAGAGTGATGGTGGAATTTTCTCTGCATCTGTTTTTGGTCAAAAAATTAAACGTAGCGAATTAAAGGTACCTCCCACAAAGCTCATTCCAGGAACAGATGTTAAACTACCATTTGTGTTTGTTGCTGACGAGGCTTTTCCTTGCCTTCATAATATCATGAGGCCTTTTCCAGGCAAGTGCCTGCCTGTTAAGCGCAGTGTATTCAACTACAGGCTGTCACGTGCTCGGCGCGTTATAGAGAATACATTCGGTATTATGGCAGTTAAGTGGAGAATATATAGGCGCCCCATCGTTGCCTCCGTGGAAAACGTAGAAGGTATAATCAAAGCAACGGTGTGTTTGCATAACTACCTAAAAATGATGGATGACACTGAAGCAAATTGTGAACGACTGTACTGTCCTCGGTTATGTTGATAGAGAAAATGTACATTGTGATGTTGAACATGGCCAATGGCATGATATGGTGACGATTGATGACGCCATTCGTGACTTGGAGACTTATGGGAAAAAACAATACAGCCTTTTAGCAAAACGTGTCCGAGATTGTTTCACTGCCTACTTTTGTAGTGATGTCGGCGAGGTGGAGTGGCAGTATGAAGTAGCTTTACGGGAAACACAGCTCCATAATCACCATAAATGTATTTGTCATATTGCCCTACAAACTACAGTAGAACCTCGATTATCCAAACACCCTGATTATCCAAACTCCCATTCTTACAAATATCCAGAAATTTGCCATTTTTCAAAGAAGGAATAGGCATTGACTTAGCTTTATTTACGTTCTTGGAGTCTGTATATGCAAATTTTTTTTTCAGTAGTCGTATGCAATCAAGTATAGGTCACAAACACGAAAACTGAGTAAAGAAAAAAGTTTTCCTCTCTTATTTTGCATGTAAATTGGATTATCCAAGTTTTCGATTATCCGAACACCCTTTGGTCCCAAATAGTTCGGATAATCAAGGTTCTACTGTAGACAGGGTGTTACAGAGTAAATCCGACAAACTTCTAGGGCATACCGGTACTAAGGAGGTAAAGACAGATCAAAAAATTTTATTAAAAAATGCTTGGTTTCCGAGATATCAATCTAGTAGACTCCAACTATTGTATGATCAAGTATTTAAGTCAAGGCTTAGTGGTAGCCTGTGTCCGACGGCCTGAAGGCACACGCCTTATTGTGGCCTTATCACTGGCCTCAAACCAGTTCCCAACCGCTGCATACAATCTCAACGAAACCATATTTCAGAGAGCAGGAGTCCATTTCTGTAAGCACCATTCAGCCCAACCCCCCTCCTCCTATAAAAATAGTAACAACAAAAAAAGGACAAAGCAAAGCCGCACAGTACATTGATTCTTCCCCCCCCCCCCTACCATTTACCAAGCTACTTAACTGATGTTACGCAACTTAGGGACGAAACGTGTCCCAAAAAAACTATGAAAACATTTATCAATTAGTGATATGTTTTATAAAGCTTTGAGCAACATTTATTGCGTGTAGAAGTTATAAACCAACGCCATCCTTTAAATCAATATTAAGTTTTTTAAAATTTATTTAATAGCTCTCTTGGCAAGAATTGTAGGTAGTTGAAGTTCTGAACGCAATTTCATTAAGCTTGTCACAAAGTTTTGCCACAGGTTGGGGCACATGCTGCATCTTAGTTTCTGTAGCTGATAAATTTGGTCATGGTGCGTCGATCCACCTTCGGTCCTAGGATCGACGGACCACGATCTGGTGGCGTGTCGCCGCAGTCGCCGTGAGGAGGTTGTGTTGGCCCGTTTGCGCATTGGTCACACCCGACTTACTCACTGTTTCCTTTTGCGGGGGGTTGACCCTCCTGAATGTTCTTGGTGTCGACGGCCACTTACGGTCCGGCACTTACTTGTTGATTGTCGCCATCTTGATGGTGTTCGTCGTCGGTTCCATCTTCCGCATGACATTGCGCGTCAGTTGGGCGATAAGTCTGTCTTCCTGTCCGGTGTTTTTCAATTTTTGCAGGAGCTACAGGTCAGCCACGGTTGGTCTGGGTGCTGGAATCACGGGGATTCTTATCTGCGTCCCAGTGCGGCTTTCGACGGTTTCGGTCAACCATTGATCATCTGGTTGCCCTTGAATCGGATGTGAGGGAGGCTTTTCGCCTGCGTCAACATCTGGTTGAGGTTTTCTTTGACTTGGAGAAGGCGTATGATACGACGTGGCGTTATGGGATTCTCCGTAATCTCTATAACTATGGCTTGAGGGGACAGATGCCACTGTTGCTTTCTGCTTACCTCTCAGGCCGTTCTTTTCGCGTTCGTGTCGGGGCGACTCTTTCCCGCCCGTTTGTCTTGGAGAATGGTGTGCCTCAGGGAGGTGTTCTTAGTGTCATCTTGTTTGCTATAGGGATCAACCCCATTGCTCAGCAAGCTGCTGTTCCCCAGTCATTGTTTGTCGATGACTTCGGCCTGCGCTTTCGGGCAGCTCGCATGCAGACCTGCGAGCGTCAGCTACAGCTGGTAATTAACAAAGTCCAGACCTGGCCGGTACGTAATAGTTTCCGGTTTTCTCCGGACGAGACTGTGCATCCACTTTTGCCGCCAACGAACACTGCACCCGGATCCTTGCCTGTACTTGGGGCAGGCACAAATTCCTGTTGTCCCACAGGCAGATTTTCTGGGTCTGGTGTTCGATTCCAGGTTGTCTTGGCTTCCACACTTACGTCAGCTTAAAGACAAGGCTTTGCGGGCGCTTAACATCTTGCGGGTCCTGTCGGGCACTTCATGGGGTACCGATCGCGCTGCCATGTTGCGCCTCTACCGAGCCCTTGTCCGCAGCAAACTTGATTATGCGTGTATGGTCTACGATTCGGCTAGTGACTCCACTCTCCAGATGTTGGACACTGTGCATCACAGTGGCCTGCGTGTGGCGACTGGGGCATTTCGAACTTCTACAGTGGTCAGCCTCTATGCTGAGGCCTCGGAGCCACCTTTGGCCATTCGTCGGCGCCAGCTTGCCATTCAGTATGCTGTGCGTTTGCGTGCTGTGCAATTCAGTCCTGCTTGGTCCATGGTTTTTGTGCCAGACTTGCGAGTCGGTAGACGCAGGGTGGGTAAGGGTGATTTCCGCGATAGCCTCCAGCAGTCCTGTCAGGAGATAGCCTTTGAAATGCCCTGCGTCTTGAGGCTTGGGAGAATGCCAGTTGCCCCTTGGCTTGTCCCAGGTGGCAGTTTCAGTTTTGCTCTGGCGTCCCTCCCGAAGGGTTCCACTCTACCAGCAAGGTACTTACAGGAGTTCCGGCGGCTGAGTTCTCAGTACGCCGGTTATCAGCGCCTGTTTACTGATGGGTCGAAGTCAGACGTTGGCGTGGCGTGTGCTTGTGTGTGTAAGGGAGTAACGGTTGCCCATCGCCTTCCATCAGGCTATTCTGTGTTCTCTGCAGAGCTTTTGGCTCTTGGTTTGGCGGTGGAATGGATCCTTGACCTTCAGGGCACGCATTTCATTATTTTTAGTGATTCCATGAGTGCCCTGGAGTCCTCGGAACCCCTTGCAATCCTCGGAACCCCTTGACACAACGTGTCCAAGCTTTGCTTTCCCGCTTGCCTGGCCAGCGGAAAACCGTGCTTTTCTGCTGGATCCCGGGCCATGTTGGGATAGCAGGGAATGAACAAGCTGATTCTGCTGCGAAAGGGGCCCTTTCTGGCCCTCTCGGTAGGGATCTCAGCCTTGTTCTCTCAGATGCCTTTCCAACTCTGCGTCTGAGGTTACACGCTTTTTGGCAAACCTTGTGGGACAGACAGGACGGTTATAAATTACGCGCCATTAAAGGCACTGTCGAGGAGTGGCACTCGGCGTGTCGCCGCAGTCGCTGTGAGTTGGGTTGTGTTGGCCCGTTTGCGAATTGGTGACACCCGACTTACTCACTGTTTCGTTTTGCATAACATCTCTGTAATGTGTGGTGCAGTGGCAACCCGGACCACTGCACTGTGACTGAGGTTGGCGCTAATGACCAAAGTTGTCGATGCGCCATTAAGCCTCAATCCCCCCCCCCCCCCCTGGTAGTGCTGTCACCTAAATGGCCACCATACTTCTTACTTTTTTTCAAATGAGCATTCTACAAAACATGCTGAAGAAAAATGTCTCACGGTTTTTTTTTCAATTAAAAAATGATACGTTCAAGTGACCCATGGGGCATGGCTCACTGCGTGAGTAGATATTCAGGCTGTCAGATAGCACTTCCTGGTTGAATGTCGTTGCTACTATGTGAACACATGCTGACTGTTGCATACTTTGAACATTTTTTCGTCCTCTTGACAAAGTTCGCGCAGTTAGCGAGTGAAATATGGAGTGTTTTTCTTCATGTTTCTTTTGATGAAAACCAATGTCTTATAATGATTTTGGCTTCATCTTATTAAAATAATATAGATACACAAGATACCAGCTTGTGCATCATACCTTGATTTTTTTCAACTGCCGTTACGTCTGGTGAAGCCCGTGTGCTGCGGCTGCCACTGGCTGCACTAGCTGAAGAGGAAGAGGTGAAGAGTGGCAGATCAGCAGATTCTTCGGGCCCTGCATCCACAGTTTGGCGCTGCATGTCCTCGAATATATCTGTAATTGCAAATGTAGTAAGCTTGTTTAGCTTATAGCCTTGTAGGGAAAAAAAATAGTTGCGAACATTCAACTGCCCACCAACCCTGAAATTATCAGAAAATGTAGAAACGTCGCCTCCAAGGCATCTTGTACGATGCATGGTTTTTCTAATTTACGTATTTACAAAATGGTGCAATTTTCTTTAACCCTACTATTATTTCAGAAAAAGCTGTTGTATATATAGCCCTTGTAAATAAGTGCGTACCGTCATAAATCGTGTCTCTAGCTTATACGATATCACTATTTGAGTGTCATTCATTAAAGACGGGAAAGCCAAAGGCTCACAAGAACATTTAAGTCCAAAAGGCAACGTAAATAGGTTTGCATCTGTATTTAGTTAGTGTCATTCTCTGCTGATAATTACCGTTTTTGCGAACAGGGCTAAGTTCACGTCCCCTACTGTTGATTTTCATTCGCCAAATGGCGAGCTGCGACCGAAATTAGAGAGGGTATAACCTCAAGTGGCGAATTTTCGAAAAACAGTTAATAGATGTTGCGCTTCGCTTGTCTTCTTCAGGCCCTGTTTGAAGGGAGATTGTTTTGCTTGTTTACATTGGCTCTTCCGTGCTTGGAATTTGAAAAATTCGCTCGTGACCACTGATCTTAGCAGCGAGAGTGGGAGTAGAGCCGGTTATGGCTCTCCACTTACTTGTCATGCATTTGTGTATTTTACGGTGGATGAGATGGCCATGGTTGGGAGGTTGTGTTGGCCCGTTTGCGAATTGGTCACACCCGACTTACTCACTGTTTCCTTTTGCGGGGGGTTGACCCTCCTGAATGTTCTTGGTGTCGACGGCTACTTACGGTCCGGCACTTACTTGTTGATTGTCGCCATCTTGATGGTGTTCGTCGTCGGTTCCATCTTCCGCATGACATTGCGCGTCAGTTGGGCGATACGTCTGTCCTCCTGTCCGGTGTTTTTCAATTTTTGCAGTAGGTACAGATGTATGACAAGATTTAGATTAGGGGTTTGAATAACATCTCTGTAATGTGTGGTGCAGTGGCAACCCGGACCACTGCACTGTGACTGAGGTTGGCGCTAATGACCAAGTTGTCGACGCGCCATTAAGCCTCAATCCCCCCCCCCTCCCATGGTTGGGTAGGCTGTTGGCTGGATGTTCATAAGTGGATGTTTAGATTTTGTAGGTGTAGGCTGGTGATGGATTCAAGAGCCCTCAGATGAATATCCATGCCAGAATTTGACACTAGCATTGTGGTTGCGGTTCCAGTCAATGGAGTGTTATGTGGATGCTTGATGGGCTGCTAACCCATTGGCTGCAGCACTATCCAGCACCTACAAAATCTTAATTATGCACATAATTATCCCCAGCCTGCCCAACCTATGGTTCAGCTAGTGACTCGACTCTCCAGATGTTGGACACTGTGCATCACAGTGGCCTGCGTGTGGCGACTGGGGCATTTTGAACTTCTCCAGTGGTCAGCCTCTATGCTGAGGCCTCGGAGCCACCTTTGGCCATTCGTCGGCGGAAGCTGGCCATTCAGTATGCTGTGCGTTTACGTGCTGTGGAATCCAGTCCTGCTTGGTCCATGGTTTTTGGGCCAGACTTGCGAGTCGGTAGAC
>JAHWFP010119742.1:28456-85673 GCA_023313725.1 Lithobius niger | reverse complement strand
CAGGGCACGCATTTCATTATCTTTAGCGATTCCATGAGTGCCCTGGATTCCTTGGCGACTTACAATCCTCGGAACCCCTTGACACAACGTGTCCAAGCTTTGCTTTCCCGCTTGCCTGGCCAGCGGAAAACCGTGCTTTTCTGCTGGATCCCGGGCCATGTTGGAATAGGTGGAAATGAGCAAGCGGATTCTGCAGCAAAAGGGGCCCTTTCTGGCCCTCTCGGAAGGGATCTCAGCCTTGTTCCCTCGGACGCTTTTCCAACTCTGCGTCTGAGGTTACACGCTTTTTGGCAAGCCTCGTGGGATGGCCAGGACGGCAATAAATTACGAGCTATTAAAGGCACTGTTGAGGGATGGCACTCGGCGTGTCGCCGCAGCTGCCGTGAGGAGGTGGTGTTGGCCCGTTTGCGCATTGGTCACACTCGACTTACTCACTGTTTCCTTTTGCGGGGGGTTGACCCTCCTGAATGTTATTGGTGTCGGCGGCCACTTACGGTCCGGCACTTCCTTGTTGATGTTGCCATCTTGATGGTTTTCGTCGTCGTTTCCATCTTCCGCGTGACATTGTGCGTCAATTGGGCGATAAGTCTGTCCTCCTGTCCGGTGTTTTTCAATTTTTGGAGGAGGTACAGATGTATGACAAGATTTAGATTAGGGGTTTGAATAATATCTCTGTAATGTGTGGTGCAGTGGCAACCCGGACCACTGGACTGCGACTGAGGTTGGCGCTAATGACCAAGTTGTTGACGTGCCATTAAGCCTCATCTCCCCCCCCCTGCCCAACTTGCCATCTCGTCGACCGTAAAATACAAGAATACCTGACAAGTAAATCAAGATCCATAACGGGTTCCCACTTGCACTGCTATAGATCAGTGATCGCGAGCAAATTTTTCAAATTCCAAGACAGCAATGCGTGGAAGAGCCAATGTAAATAAATAAATAAAACAATCTCCCTTCAAGTAAGGCCTGAAAAAGATAAATGAAGCTCAACATCTAGCCACTGTTTGTCGAAACTTTGCCTTGCTTTTAATTTGAAAAAGCATAACATTTTGTAATGGCTGAACAGTTTCGAGAACGTACAGTATTTTCAATTAATTAGCCGATACGGCCTGTTAACACATGATAATCGCAGAAAGCATACACTAAAAAAAAGCGATTGAAAATCTCGACTGCTGTATAGCTTGAGATTCGTACAAAGCGTATCTTTGTCTGGACTTGGTACAAAATTCGGTATAATGTTGTCTTTTTTTTTTTGCATATTTAAAAAAAACAAAATCTGCATCAGCAATGGCACGTACAAGTCTGAAGATAATATGGATGAAGCAGCTAACTTAGGAAATTTGGGTTCTCTATTGAATAACATCAAAGTTTTTCTCTTTAATATGTGCAAAACATCGCTGCAATTCATACTGTCGAAAGATTGATCCGTTATAAATTTGCTATCACCCAGATATTTTCGTCAGGCTTCGACGATTTTTCAGCTTTCTACATCAACTACATCGTTGTTTACTACGTTGTCTGCTTTGCACACTTTTGCATTCGAATTCGGCCATGACCGCAGCCTCCCGTATTTATTGGGCTACAAGCGCTGTGCACTCGTGAGTCCCCATTGATGGTTCAACTGCTCTAGAAGAGAACTCAGCGAGCAGTTGAACCGTCAATGGAAAATCACGAATACACAGCACATGCGGCCCAATAAATACGTGAAGCTGCGGTCGCAGCCGAATTCTAATGCAAAAGTGTGCAAAGCAGACGCCGTAGTAAACAACGAAGTAAACAACGAAGTAGTTGATGTAGAAAGCCGAAAAATTCTTGAAGCCTGACGAAAATATCTGGATGATATCAAAAATTTGCTGGACTAAGTGTGAGTCCGTGTTGTGAATTTTAGGGAACTTAGCAGTGTTGTTTTATAATACGTATGTGCAAAAATTAGGTATAAATGTTCTTTGAATTATGAACGTATCACATTAAAAAAAGTCACCTGTTCTAGGCCTAGGCCTACATATAACCTATTGGGCTTGGGCTTGGGCTTGTTGGCTGTTCGCTGTTTGTTGTACTTGTACCACTAGTGGTGTCAACTTGAGACTCGTCAATCTGTATTGCTTGTGACGGCTGTACATTCCCCTGCGATGATGGGCCACAAACAGTTCTGTAATTTACATGAAGCAATCAAAAATGTATAATGCGCTAGATGTATTCTAATTTCATGGGAACCTTACTTCCTAGAAATGAAATACAGGCTTAGGCCTATTCAAAATTAAAATAAAAACATTACCTGGGCCTATGACAGTTTTATTTATGTCTACTGTTTTTTTCACCAATTTCGATTGTGATCAGGGCTGCAGCTAGCAGTGGGCCTCCTAAAAGGGTGCATACGGAATATTTTTAAAAAGTTTTTTTTCACAGTTTTATCTGGAAGGGGTAAGACTTTAAAGTTTCAGTTTTAGCTTTTTATTTGTGTGTGTGTGTGTGTGTGTGGAGGGGGGGGGGGCTTTAGAAAAGACCTCTAGCTATGGCCCTGATCACATTATCAAGGAGAAATATATCGCAATATACCATAACATATCGCAACCAAAATAAAATTTTCCAAAATGAAGAAAAAACAAAATAATCTGTTATTGTTTTCTGCCAGTAAAACCACAAAAAACGTTTCAGGTGAATATTTTATTTTCTGTTGGCCACTCTATCCCCTTCCATGAGTGCCCTAGAGTCCTTGGCGAATTACAATCCTCGGAACCCCTTGACACAACGTGTCCAAGCTTTGCTTTCCCGCTTGCCTGGCTAGCGGAAAACCGTGCTTTTCTGCTGGATCCCGGGCCATGTTGGGATAGCAGGGAATGAACAAGCTGATTCTGCTGCGAAAGGGGCCCTTTCTGGCCCTCTCGGTAGGGATCTCAGCCTTGTTCCCTCAGATGCCTTTCCAACTCTGCGTCTGAGGTTACACGCTTTTTGGCAAACCTTGTGGGACAGACAGGACGGTAATAAGTTACGGGCCATTAAAGGCACTGTCGAGGAGTGGCACTCGGCGTGTCGCCGCAGTCGCCGTGAGGAGGTTGTGTTGGCCCGTTTGCGAATTGGTCACACCCGACTTACTCACCGTTTCGTTTTGCGGGGGGTTGACCCTCCTGAATGTTCTTGGTGTCGACGGCCACTTACGGTCCGGCACTCACTTGTTGATTGTCGCCATCTTGATGGTGTTCGTCGTCGGTTCCATCTTCCGCATGACATTGCGCGTCAGTTGGGCGATAAGTCTGTCCTCCTGTCCGGTGTTTTTCAATTTTTGCAGGAGGTACAGATGTATGACAAGATTTAGATTAGGGGCTTGAATAACATCTCTGTAATGTGTGGTGCAGTGGCAACCCGGACCACTGCACTGTGACTGAGGTTGGCGCTAATGACCAAGTTGTCGACGCGCCATTAAGCCTCAATCCCCCCCCCTCTATCCCCTTCTTGCGTGAGGCACCGTGTTGGCTACCAACTCCGATTTTGGTTCATAAACCTAATCGCAACAACAAATAAAATCATAGATGCCAACTGTTGAATTACCACACCAAATTTTCGGTGGGCCTAGCAAACTTCTGCACACTACTTTCCACTATGCTTTTTGTTCACTGTATTTGTCCAAGTTTTTTTCTGATGTTGTCTGTTGTTTTAGTGCAGTTCAAGTTGGTGCACCTGCTTGGTTCGAATTTCGTTGGGCCGGGTGTAAGCTTAGCATTTGTTACCAGAAACAAGTTAACATGTTTCGTAGCACTAACCTCCACCAACCAACCCCCCCCCCCCCCCCCCCCCCCCCAAAAAAAAAAAAACACGGTGGAAATTATTAATGAGTACCAAACTTCCAAACTTGCTAGGCCTACCATAGGAAGGCAGGAATATTTACTAAAAAATATAAATTTTATTTTGCATATTTTACTTGAAGCGATCCTATAAGAAAGCTAAATGTTCCTTTCATGGCAATTTATCCAATACAGGTATTTTCCTTACATTGATTAGCTAATCACTACCCTGATTCATTTGCAAGATTGACAAAAACGTAGCTTCTAGTCTACTTACGCATGTTGACGAATGTGGTCCTTCAGATGAAAAGATATCTGTTGCATGAATGGCCAATTTGGAGGTGGCTTGGCGGCATCCCCAATTTTCCCTTTCTGCAAGCGCAGTTCTTTGGCATATCGCTCTCGCAACCCCTTCCATTTGACTTGACATTCATTTTCTACAGAGTACAAACAAGATTCATAATGTAAACACCACATAAGCTACGGTAATGACAATACGTGGTCATTCAAAGTTATCGTACTCCGATCGTTTTATTTCAAACTGTTACGTACCTGTTAATCCTGTTGAACGGCTGATGGCTGCCCATGAATTTGCCTTCTTAGCATCACGGTAGTTGGGCCTTTTTAGCGCGTCCAACCAAGGGTACCTTTTGACTTCTTCAATCAGCAACTCCATCGTGTCAATCGCCGCCATGTTGGTATATCTTGCAAAGCACGGAGCGAGTGATCTTATCAGGTGATGTGATCGAGCGCGGCAATTGGCCGACCAATTTGGCCTTCAAAACGGCCCAAATCGAAAAAGCTAACCTGCTGTCGGGCGCACTTCGGAACGGAAAAGTTATCGGAAAGCGTCTGACCATGCACATTTGTGCACTTTTCCTTCCTTTTCCGATTCGATTCCGATTCCGATTTTGGTGGGAATCAACCTTTACTCATATAGTCATTATTAGTAGTCGTAACTCAGAATTGGGACAAGAAATTTTTCAGGCCGGTTGAGTAATCAGGCCTGGGTACTGTGGATCCAACTGACCCTTTTCCCTCCCGGTTGTGGCATGTCCCCAAAAAATCGTGCTCATTGTGCATTGTTTCGGTTTCTAGCCTAGAATGATGATTTTTTTGACTAATTGTTGTGATTCACAAGCTCCCATTTAACCTCGTAGACATAATTCTAAACGACTTTTAACCTTGTTAAAAATGCTGTATTGACTTTAAGGAACTGCTGGGCGTTTTTGCGGTTGTAAAAAAAAGTACCTTGTCCACGTGCTTCGTCTTCTTTGGGAAATTATTTGCCTGAGAAACATTTTATTTTGCATGGCCTTGATTGTAATGTGACGTCTGTAAAAAGGAATGCTTGTGGCTGTTTCTAATATTCAGTGAAGTTAGTTACTGTATAGCGTACACACTGGAAATAATAATAATTGCATTTCGTTTTGCTAAAGTCTGTACGTACGTTGAAAATACCAGTGAACGGTATTCCTGATAGTGACTGCTTTAGTAGACTAAATTAAAATTTTAAAAACATTCAAAAAGTGCCTGGTTGTCTGGTGTTTAAATATGACACTCTGCCCGTAAACAAAATATCTACATATATTTTTTTTTCATGGCCTAACATTTGTTCATTGCTGAAGAGATATAGTTCAAACAAAAATTACATATAACATAATATATACACTAAAGCCAACAAAACATGCAACTTTCACTTTTAGGCTAAAAGGTGTATTAGTTACTCTTTTGGCTTCACTGTAAGCCATGAGGATAGCATGTTATAGACTACTTGCTTTAACTCGAGGTAATACAAAATTCTTTAAAGAAAAAGATAGCTACTGTACCAGCCTTGTATACCCCTTTTTTGGGAGGGGGGAGAGGGGGAGTGTTTGGTCAGAGCATTTAGCATGAGATCTTGTGATCAGCTCACTAGGTGAAAGTTCCATCCCTCAAGTGCCAATGTTGCGAACAAAAGCAGTAAAACGAACTTCTGCAAGATTCTAAGGCTGAAATGGAAGCTGCTGAAGCAGTTTCGGTAAATGAACTCTATTTTTTGCTTTAGTTTTTTTCCCGCCTTTTAACTCTATTTCACTTCTAAGCTCCGACGGGCTAAGGTTGGTTATGTCCCTCATTGGGTTGCTCTTCGGGGTAACTCCAAGTCGTGGTTTCTTTCGGCTGTTGATTATACCTCCTTCAAACCAGTATTCATTGTCAGACTTATTGTAGGGGCGCTTCTCTCGGGTAAAGTCCTTCAGCAGCTCAATTCTTTTTATTACAAGCATCGCCTCATTCGTTTCGTCCCATTTGTTGCCGTGCTTATGATGAATCAGTTTCAAAATGTCATTTTTCTTCTTGAGCCCTGAAAAATAAAAATAGTTTCAGTTCCAAAAAAAGGAAAAACGGAAAATTGTCGAATTACTTAACGGGAAATACCTAGGATATTTTACATACCACAACTGACATGAGCACGACTGCATTGTTGCGCCGTTTCGAATGCATAGAAGTGGGGGCGGGGCGGGGCCATTTGATTGTGTCACACGCTAACAACGATTATCCAAAATCCAATCAGCTTTCGGATAATGAGTTTGTAAACGGAAAACCGGTTCACCTTTACTAATATGTTATATCGCACAAGAGGCCATTCTGCAGTCATGGCAATTTTGTTATTTGTCTTTATTTCTGATAATTTTAAACAGTGATCATATATATGTAAGTCGTCGATTAGTCCCAGTCACGCAAGTTGACAAATATTCAGTTCATGAAAGTAGTGGTGGGCTAATAGATCCGCGTTTATATCGGCAGGCTCGGTTTCGGCTGGGTATCGGAAGGGGGGGGGGGGACTATGGGTAAACGGTTAAGGAGTGAGGGAAGGGATCGGGTGACACAAGCGTTAACCCTTTCATAACCCCTTGAACACAGGGTTCGTTTCCCCGCCCCGGACGGTAGTTTTTCCCACTCGGCAAAAGGTGCCCCGTTCGATTCCCCTCCTCTGGCGCCCGTAAACGCCTGTTAACCCCTTGAACACCGTAACGCTCTTTTAGGCTCCCAGGGTCGATTCCCCGCCCCAGATGCTAGTTTTTCCCACTCGGCAAAAGGTGCCCCGTTCGGTTCCCCTCCTCCGGCGCTAATGACCAAGTTGTCGACGCGCCATTAAGCCTCAATCCCCCCCCCCCCTCCTCCGGCGCTCGTTTTTCGCCCGTTACGGAGGTCGGGCGGTGCCCCCTCACCCTCCAGCAGACCCCACCAGCTCATGTAGTAGAACCTCTCTCGCTTGCCCCACTCCGCCCGGCTAGCGTGCCTCCCTCCCTCTTTCTCCCCGCGACCCGTTTCATTTCTCGCTGCCGGCGTTCGCTCGCTTCGTCGTGCCGTGCCCGCTGCATGCTCGTACCGATGGTTGGCTGGGGCAGCTTGCCGTCCCGTCCCCGGCGCTAGTTCCCGGCGCGGCGCTAGGCCACCTTCGCGCTCCGTAAAACCCCAAAATAAAGCTTTATTAGGACATTGCATCGTCCTTAAAATTAAAACTAAAGCACAACAGCCAAAGGGATCTCTTTCGTAATATTTGCTGGCCCTGAAAAGGGCCGGTTTTTTTGTTGTGGTTCACTTTACCTCCTTTTTCTGCTTTTGCAAACGTACTGCTTCAATTCATCTTTTCTTCTTTCAGTAAAATCATCCGTCATCTGTATTGAAATTCAGGACATCTTTTAAGTCGCTGGCTGAATGATAGTTGCTTTTCTCCAATATGTTTCACTGTCATCTTAAAAGAACCGTTGTTGTTGTTCTTCATATCTTTTTTTTTTTTTTGCTATTATTATAATCCAAATGTTTGAGAGTTGACGTCCCGTTGCGATGGTCTGGAATCATTTCCGCTTTTTTCGTTCTTTCTTTTTTTCTTTCTTCTCTATTGTAGTATTCCAATAGTTTTCCCGTATAGGTCTCACACTGCGGACATTCAAAATGATGTGGGAAAAGTGGTGCGCGACCCAGATACAAGCAATTCCGTGCCTCACGCGCATGCGTTCTCTCATTACGGAACGCTCGTTCAAATTATGACGCAATGGGGCGCGCGCTTTAATTGAATTAAGATGTAATTGATAACGGTTTTCAAGCGTTCAAATGTAATTGGAGAGCTTGTAGTCGTGGGACATTTTGGGCTACAAGTGGCAAGAATAAAAAGCATTCTCCATTTCCCACGTAAAGAAGCTAGCATGATTCCACGTTAATAAATAGTAATAAATCACACAAAATTCACACGATCAGTAAGTGTGAGAATAAAAATGAAGACTGCCCCCCCTATTGTACCCAAACGACGAACCATGGCTGCTGATTTAATTCCTGATTTAAAAAATAATACACAAACGCGGTTTTAACGTGCAAGCCTCTGTACGTGTCGCAGCAAAACTGTTGTGTACTTGGAATCGAACAAACGTGTGGTTTTACAATGAAGAAGCGAGACGTGTTTTAGTTTGGATCATTCTACTAGTGCAACGCTCATTTCAACAAGGATAAGGAAATGAAATTGGGGACAAATGGCGGAATTGCAACGGCATTACAAGGTAATGAACTATACAGTGTTTCTTTTTACTTCTTTTAACTCCCGTTGATATGTCTAGTCCTGAGAGTTTATGCAGCGAGGGAAACGAGCATACTACTGAATTAAACCACGTTCAAACCGGGTTTTCAACAGCAGTATCCCCTGAACCCTCAAACTTAAATACAGTTCTAACTCCAGCCCAATAACTCCATATAGTAGCCCTATATATAACCCCCAAGGTCCCTATTTATTTCCTAAAACTGACAGTTCACCTTTAAAAGACACAAAGCATGAATCCAGCATTAATCGAGGACTTGTGCAGACGGATGGGGGAAGAAAACGCGGCAGAGCTTTGAATTTTGAGGGGAAAATCGAAAAAAAGAGGAAGGGACGGGGTAAGAAATCCAGACAACGTTTGGGACAAAACAATGTTTCGTTATCTATTGACGAGGATGCTGCTGACGATTTTAAAGCAGACAAAAAACGTAAACAAACTTCTCCCCCTCCCCCCTCTAATCCTCCCTCACACGTTTCCTCTTCTTCGTCACAGGCTTCTCAATGGAAGATTTTCAAATGCCTAAGCAAAAAAAAAGAAGAAATCAGGCGTTCACACCACCGATACACCTAGACCACCAAAACCTCTTTACATGTCTGATAGCGACGATGGGTTTGATCTATCTAACCATCCAAGATTGCAAGGAGGTTCGCGTATAGACACAAAAACCCTTGGGTACAATTTAGAAGATTATTTCCAGATAACTTCAATAGAAACACGGCAAATAAGAAGATTTAACTCTGAAGGCATTGACGTTCATATTAATTTCTTACCAGCTCCTGCCCGTAAATTAGCTGCAATTAATTTCACAATAATGGAGCACATTACTGCAGCATATTATGATCGAATTGTCAGGACTGTCCTTCAAGACGCGTCACCGCAAGACATGATAGGTGTCACTATGGAACATCCCGACCTGGAAAAACCAATTTACGTTAGATATACAAGGTGGGAGCTGTGGCATGTCGGTTTGTTGCTTCATGAAATACAAAGGTCATGCAGAGCAATAAAGATATGGATCTTTTAGACGGTTTTAAACTACGTTTCACCAGAGTGAAAATGCCTCAAGGTGGAGTTTTACGACCGGGAGGCCATACAGATATGATGCGGTATCTGAAAAAAAAAAAGAAATGCTGTCACAACGTCAGACCTTGGAAATAACAGCTGTTTAGCCCAATCTATTGTGTATGCAAAAGCATATTTAGGATTGCTGCCTGAAATTCCATTCGTAAAACGCTTCAACAGAAGAAAACTGCTTAAAACGGAAATCTCCAAACTGCACAAACAGGCTCAAGTGGCAGAAGGACGCATGTGCGGCATATTAGAAATTCAGCGGTTTCAAAACATTTTGGATGATATTCAACTCGTAGTAGTGAGTTACGAATTTGGCATTTTAAAACCAATATACGTCGGTCCTTCACGGCGTTATCATGCCAACATCATACTGTTTGATAATCACTACGTGTACTGTAAGAAAATGACTACAATTTTGGGACAATCATATTTTTGTCAAGATTGTTAAAAAGGGTTAAAGGGTTTAACGAGCGTTAACCACTCCTGGTCATCTGCCCGAAGCCCTAAGGCCCTATGTCTGCAACAGCCAGATTACAACAATGTCGGAACTCATCTATGTATCAACGAATGTAAATGCTGCCATAACAAAGGAGGTTTCTGTTCTCGTTCAAACAAAACCATCAAATGTGACGATTGTTTTCGACTATTCAGAGGGCAACAATGCTATGACAATCATCTTAAAATGGATACAAATACGAAGAAATCTGTTTGTGAAACGTATATAAAGTGCAAAAAATGTTTCAAAGAACACATGGCGGATGTCACGGACCATCATTGTCAACAGTTACATTGTGACGTTTGCAAACAATGTGTCAGTAACGAAGGACATGCTTGTTTCATGCCTAAATACGTAGAGAAACCTTCAGATAAACCATGGATTTACGGTTTTTTTGATGTTGAAACGGGCGCCATCAAGGAGTTAGGTGTTGATGCGAGAGGCAACAAAGTATATCAACACGTTATTAATTGTGTAGTTTACACGCAGTTTTGCAACACGTGCAAAAATTACGAAGATTTTGAAAGAGATTGCAGTTTTTGTGGACAGCGCTTGTATAGTTTTGTAGGTTGGGATGCCCGTGACGAGTTTTGCAAATTTTTATTTAAAAAGTATGGAGGACAAACTGAAGTGGATGTTACCTGCCTCGCTTTCAACTTTAGTGGCTACGGCGGTTCCTTTTTAATGTCCTATTTATTGGAAAATAAGGTAATTCCGAACGTCATTATGGATGGTAACAAGATCACAACATTAGTTGCTGATCAAATCCGTTTCTTGGACTTTGTTATTTTTTAAATCTTCCCTGAAGAACGTGGGGAAAACATTTGGACTACCGCAAGAAAAAGCTTGGTTTCCACATAGTTATACGTCTAAAGAAACAATGGACTATGTGGGGTGCTACCCTCCTGCAGAAATGTTTGGCCCCGACCGAATGACGCAAAAAGAAAGGAAGGAATTCGAGCTGTGGTATGAGGGAGTAATTGAAAAAGGAGAAATATTCAATTACTGTGAGCAGCTCTGAAATACTGCATTTTAGATACACAGATATTGCATAAATCAGCCATGAAATACGGTGAGTTTTTTATGAAAATATTTAATGGAAAATGTAACCCATTTCTATCATGCACCCTTCCTGGAGCAGTAATGCGAGGCTATAGATCTCAACACCTGCAAGCAAACACAATAGGACACATACCCTTCAGTTATGCTGGACCTGCAAAAAAGTATAGCAAAGCTGGACTTCAGTGGCTGCATTACGTCGTAATGAAAGAAAAAATAAACATACAAAAAGGAGATTCCGCTTCCGGTGAGAGGAAGGTCAGAAATAGTTACGTTG
Source organism: Lithobius niger (assembly GCA_023313725.1). Classification (NCBI taxonomy): domain Eukaryota; kingdom Metazoa; phylum Arthropoda; class Chilopoda; order Lithobiomorpha; family Lithobiidae; genus Lithobius; species Lithobius niger. The sequence goes on along the minus strand of JAHWFP010119742.1, from coordinate 74,417 downwards.
ACGGATAAACAGAAGACACAGATCCTCCTAGCCTGTTCTATTATGACGGCTGCCCCTACCATGGCTGTCCCTCTTGTTTTGACACCTGCAGGTACGAAAAGGCACTTTACAGCGATTTAACACTAGATGAAGTGCACGAAAGAGACAAAATTATACGTAGCGATCTTGTTGCCAACGGATACCAAATACGTGTCATGAGAGAGAGTGATTTCAATAAACTGTTAGCAAACAACCCCGAAGCCAAGGCATTTGTTGAAGGTTTGTCCTTATTAGACTTTTTGCGGTGCGAAGATTCGTATCACAGAAGGTGCGTCGGCCTCATGAGAGCTTACGCCGAAGCGAGCGAAAAAGTTGAAATAACATATGACTTCGTCTCTCTTTATGCTTATTGCATGTTTGCTTTTATGTACCCCATCAGAAAAGTAAAAGATTGTTCCATTGCGGAGTATTTTGGCTTGGTAAAATGTGTAATATTGGCACCACAGAATTTACATTTACCCGTCCTACCTCTCCTCATCAATAAACGCCTAAATTTTTCACCTTGTCCTATTCTTGCGCTTCGACAGAAAACACAGACGGATGCAACCACTCAGAAGTAGAACGTGTTTTGGAAGGGGTGTGGACTACGCCAGAACTAGAATTGTCGCTGCAGCACGGCTACGTCATTAAAAAAATACACGAGGTTTGGAATTTCCAGAAAGATCAAGATTTCCACCCATTCAAGAGCTACATCGACAAAATGCTAAAGGTAAAAGTGGAGGCGGAATGTTTCCCCGAACATTGCAACACTGAAGAAGATAAAATGGAGTACATTTCTACCTTCAAACAACAACAAGGTGTCCAGTTAGACTATGAAAACATTAAAAAAAAGTCCTGGATTGCGTCAAATCGCTAAATCCGGGTTAGTAAGCTTATACGGAAAAATGGCGGAACGAACAAACATGCTCAGCACAAAATATATGGACAGTGCCCAAGAATTTTTCTCGTTTATATCAGATCCAACAAAAGGTATACATCATGTCAACTTCGAGAGAAATGATGAGGTTGTGCGAATTCAGTACAAAGATCACGTTCACTTTGGTGCTCCAAAAAAACATAACAATGTTGTTATTGCTAGTTTTGTGGCCAGTTATGGTCGTATTGAGTTGTACAAAGCTATGTCGCCTTTACCCACAGGGTCACTTCTTTATGTGGACACAGATTGCGTAATAGCGTTAACAGAACGCAACAAACCTTTGCCCTTTAAGGTGGAACCGCACTTGGGTTGTTTAACGAACGAAATTGAGAAGGATTTCGGCAGTACATCTTATATTGAAAAGTTTGTTGGTGGCGGTTCCAAACAATACTGCATAACTGTGCGGTTTGCAGATCAGCCTGATCGTGTTGAGCATCTTTTTAAAGTGCGGGGATTCACTTTAACAAGTCAAGCCTTGGAGAGTTTATCTCCAGAAATTATGGAAAGTATGGTTCTCGGTCGTGAAGTAGACAAAACAAGGGTTGTGTCTAATCCTGAACAGATTGTGCGCCAAAACCATAACATAGTAAATGCATACAGAGAAAAAAAGTACAAGCTGGTCTTTAATAAACGCATCATGCTGCTTGATCTATCAACGCTACCTTACGGGTTCAAGAATACCTAATAAAAAAACAAATGAAAGGGAGCTCAAACAAGGCTTTTCCATCATTCTATCTTTAGCCATGGAAGATAAACGACTCAAGTTAGCTCTGCTCCTGCTGGCAGCACTATCCACGTTTACAGCCTGCTTAGAGGTTTACATTTTGGCTGTAAACAACAGCGGACGCATTGAAAGCAACAATTATACTAATGCGACATACATAACTTCAAACCCGAAGCCGCAGTGCTGGACAGCATTTAAAACAGCAACCGGTCAACGTTTTTCACTCTGTCTTCATTCCTACATTCAGCATTTTGTAGGCTACAAAAGAACGCTAAACGTCACTTCCCTTCATAATAACAGCAGCAAAGGAAATGTCAGCTTTATTCAAGCTTGAATCCCCTTTCTTCATGCTTATCGCGGCACCAAGTCAGGCCGGTAAAAGTTTTTTTTGTAGACGTTTAATACAACACGCTGATGAACTTACATCTCCAACTGTTACGTCATTTTCAATAGCGCAGCCATGGATGTCTGACATAGCACACAAAGTGCATTTTCATAAAGGTTTGCTTGATTTCGAAAAACTACCTCCTGCTTCGTTATTAATAGTCGATGATTTGGATGACACTCCAAAATTGCTACTCAAATTTCGCACCACAAATTAATTAGCTGCTGTTTTTTGACGCAAAACCTATTTCATAAAGGCCCTGCTCAACGTACCCTTTCTTTGAATTCGAATTTTATAGTTTTAATGAAGAACCCCAGGGACGCCTTACAAGCTTCAATACTGGCCAAACAAATTTACCCCGGAAAAACACCCTTTTTTATGGAAGCATACCGTGACGCTACAACGCCCCCTCATGGTTATTTGTTAATTAATTTAAGGCAAAACACGGACGAAGAGCTGCGGCTTATGACCTCAATATTCTCCGGAGAAAAAATTTGTATATATGTCCCAGCTTCTTAATTCATTGTTTCATTGAGCATATGTAAGAACGAAATGAAGATCGTAAAAAAAAACGTTCCAATTTTGGAGGCGTTTCCATCTTTAAACAAGAAGCAACTAAAAGCCGTTATAAGTAATTCCTCTCCCGATTTAATAAGATGTATTTGCGAGCTCTGTATGAATTTACTTAAAAATAATTTACCGTTATCTGAATGCCAGTTGAAGAAAATAAAGAAACACAAGAAGGTCGTGCGCGCATTAGCAGCAAAAGGACAGTCCGTCGCTAAGAAAAAACGCACAATTAATCAGAAAGGAGGCATAGTAGTATTCCTTCCTTTATTAGCCCCATTGTTGGCTTCGACGGTAGGTGGACTGGTGGGAAAAGCCATAGGAAAAAGAATTTGAAGCTGCGTTTTTGTTAACCTTTTTTTTTTTTGGAGGAAACAGCAATATATGTGAAAGTATGGAAAAAATGACTTTGGTCCCTTTCACATCTACATTGTCTCAGCAAAGCTTTAACCCTTACTTCAGACAGACTTTAGATGCTTTCGAACCAACAGTTAAAACAGTAAAAAAAACTGCAAGATGATATGGAAAATTTGCTTCAAGATCCTTTATTATCTGATTTTGACAAGGCTGCATTCTTATCACAAATGCAAGGACGAGTTCAAACACATATAAAGCGATACAGAGACGCAATAACGCCCCAAACAACTGCTGCTGCTACAACGACTGCTCAAACTCAGCCATCAACTACGTCTCCAGCCGCAACGAGCGCAGCTGCCTTATCAATGCTCTCTATAAAACCACGTATTCTCGGCACAATACTTAAAAACTATAAGAGCCGTGTCAACTCCGTATTGGATGCATTACAAGCAAATCCCGACTTTGAGATCAACGATAAACAAGAACTCATTCTTGGAGGACAAAAAATTCCAGGCTCAAATCTTTCAGATTTACTTCGTCATACTGCTACAAATTTAAAAACTGGACAAATTAGAAGGTCTCAGTTCATTCAAGAAACTACTGCAAGAAGCCAACGTTCCAAAATCTCTCTTAGCAACAGGGCATCACTTGACAACGCTGCTTTTGCATCTCTGTTACCCTCGCCCGACGTTCCTTCCCCTACCCCACTTCTCACAACTCCATCGCCAGCAACGTCTCGTGTCACTAGGCAACGGGGAGGCCCCTCCATTCCAACACTCACCCTACTGGGAGGAGTTCCCCCCGTTTGGATAATAAGAATGAATGATTATTTCGCCAAACTGTATTACGACCCCGGCCATTCCTCTGGTTTCAGTTCTGCTTTGAAGTTACACAAGAAAGCCAAAGCAGACGGACTGCCTTTCACATTAAGGGATGCGCAAAAATTTTTAGCAGGCTCTGACGTGTACAACGAACATCGCCGAGTTATTAGGCGTTATCCCCGGAGAAAAATTGTTAGTGGTGGCTTAAATCAAAACTGGGAGACAGATTTAATCGATTTACAATCTTTAGCAAAATGGAATAAAAATTACAAGTGGCTGCTTGTTGCGATAGATGTGTTTTCCAGATTTGGGTACGCTGTCCCAATTAAATCAAAAACTAATAACGACGTCATTGAAGGATTTAAACAAATTTTTAAACAAGCTAAAAATAAGCCTAATTTTTTATGCGCCGATGAAGGTAATGAGTTTTACGGGATTCGAACCAGCGAGTTTTTTACAGAATCAGGGAATTAAACTTTTTTCATCAAAAACAAATAACGAACACGGTTGCTTTTTAATTGAACGTTTTATAAAAACTTGCAAATCAAAATTGTGGAAAGTCTTCACTTACCGTGGTACCTATAAATATCTAGACATTTATCAGCCAATTTTAAAGGCATACAGCGAAACAGTGCATCCCGCAATACAAGCAAATCCAGTAGCGTTAAACCCCACAATCAATTTTACTTTTGGAAAAAGTTCCACAGCCCGTTTGCACAACTGAAACCCCCCAGAAAGTTTTCTTTTGAAATAGTTCAAACCGTTCGTATTAGTAAATCACGTCACATTTTTGCTCGTGGTTTTAAATCCGGATATTCTAAAGAACGTTTTAAAATTATAAAAAGATTTTCAGGACGACCTGAAATATATTCGTTAGCTGATCTTTCAGGGGAGCAGATTGAAGGGAGATTTTACCCGTATGAACTTACTTTATCTTTGAAAAAAGATACCGATTATCACGCAGTCGAAGAAATATTGAAAACACGAGGCAAGGGGAAAAACAAACAATATTTTATAAAGTGGTTCGATTACCCATCTCAATTCAACAGCTGGATTCCTGCTTCAGATTTAAAGGACACCCCTCCCCCTTAAAAAAAAATGGCGGATTTTAATGAATTTTATTTACAATTACCTCTAATGGCGACCCCCTTTACAACCCCCATAACACTAAGTGATTTCACGACACATTTACCGAAACGAATAGAACTGGTTGGAAAGTGGTCAGTTGGTCTTGTTGAAGCAATATACTCTCACAATTTCATTCAGCTGTCCAAATCACGCGAAGCTAAATTTCGCATTATAAAAAATCCTACTCGGCGTTTATATTTTCCCTTTTTTAAATTTAAGCAACATATGAGTAATGTTGACGAAGATAAATGGGTTACAACATTTCTTTCTTTCGTGAATAACTATCTTTTACATTCTTTCCATAACGATCCTCCAGTTAAATTATCACTTAATTCTGAAGAAACTTTAGTCATTGTTTTACTTAAGCCAGATTGCGAGGTCACAATTAGCAGCAGATTAGCTTTCATTTTGGGCTTCGACGGACATCAAGACGAATTCCTTAATAAAACAACAGAAGCTACAAGCTTTCCAAAAAATAGACTAGAGGAACCAAACGAGTATTGGTATATGAAAATTAAATGTAACGTACCATCAGGCTACACAGTACGACTTACACTTCCGGAGGGATTTTATTTAAAACCTGAAAAAGTTATCGAAGTTATAAACGAACTCGTAACAGAGACGGAGGCTAAAGACGACGTTAAATTTTCTTATAATGTTTTAAAATGATCTGTTGAGATACAAGTAGTAGATACTGTAGGTTTAAAATTAAATGCTGCCATGGGCCAGTTGTTAGGGTTTGAAGGAGATACAGACATATCCAGCGTAACAAACTTAATACCTCCTAACCCTATGGATTTAGACATAGGATTCAATAACATTTATATATACACAGATTTAATAAGCCCCGAAGAAATTGTAGGCAACTCTTTGGTCTCTTTGTTACGTTGTATTCCCGTAAGAGGGAGTGACGGAGACATAATTTCTGAAGTATATCAATTTCCATTTTATAAGGCCCTTTTGAGAAATAGTTTCCATGAAATAAATATAAAATTAAGAGACGACACCGGGGAACCAATTGCATTTTCAAGCATTGGAAGAGTAAATTTAAGTTTACATTTCAAAAGAACCGATTAAGTCTTCGCCAAGCTTTTAAAGAAGTGTCAAATACAAATCACTTCATTTCATTAACGTTACTCACATGTAACACAATGAAAGCCTTACCTAAAACAACTTGTGTAAACTTGTGTATTTCTGCAGGAAAGCAGGGTTAACTAAATCATTTAAAAGTAGAAAAACAAAACAGAAGGGAGCGGAATATCAAGACCCTCTCGATCCCACGATGAAGGCAAATATGAATAAAATGCTTTTGGTTAATACCTTTGGGGGAAATCTTCGTAGATTTCCATTCCCATTCTAAAACATTACCTTTCTTTATTGTATATATATATACAACAAAGGACCTAAAGATATATAGATCATTTCATATCCAGTTTTTGTTGATGTAGGGTGTAAATTTTGGTCTCTAAAAAAAAAGTTTTAAAGTTAACACAATGAGGGTTCCGCCACGCAACACGTTAGCTCATTGCCATGGCTACTATGCCGTCAAAGTGGGCTCAGGGGCGACAGGGTGTTTTCTGGAGGAAGGTTCCAAAGAGGATCCGGACTTCTGGACCATTTTCGAAGATTAGTCGTTCCTTTTGTAATGCCCCAAGTGCGTAATTTGGCAGCTGGCGCTACCCGTTATCTTTTAAGGAAGGGTAATCAAATGTTAAGTGACGTGGATGCTGGGGTTGGTTTTAAAGAAGCAGCTAAAACGCGTTTTGGGCAAATAAAACAGGATTTCTTAACTAATGTACTAGGGCGCCCTCAGAAAGGCGGCAAACGCACGGGAGGAAAGAGGCGTAAGACAAACACTGCTAAAAAGAAAAGAAAGAATACCCCAAAACGACATAAAACTGACATTTTTGACTAAAAAACAACATGGCCCTTATACATCATCTATCACCCGAGTGTTCGAACCCCAATTTTGACCTTTTCGATATTCCTGCGACAGCCATTGATACGGAAGAAGTGTTACATGTTGAACGCCACCCAATAAATTCTATACAAGGAGATGCACCAATAGAATTCGTCATAAAAACAACGGGTTCAAATTATTTCTTGGATTTGGACGAAACACTGTTAAAAATACAAATAAAAGTGACAAGTGACGGACTACAGCATTAGCAGCGGGAGATAAAATTGGTCCCATCAATAATACTTTACATTCACTTTTCTCGCAAGTCGATGTGACGCTGAATGAAACTTTAGTTTCTAGTTCAGATGCAGCGTACGCGTACAGGTCATATTTTGAGGACATACTCAGTTATTCCAAAGAAGCCAAAGAAAACCAGCTTGCGTTGCAGGGCTGGATTAAAGACCAGGCTGGCCATTTTGATGACACTGACACAACTTCAGACACTTGCAACACCGGACTGAAAGCACGCAAAGCTAAGCTTGTAGGTAAAACGTGGGAATTGATTGGAAAACTCCAACTTGACTGGTTCAAACGAGGACTGGCGTCGATGTGCGACTGCGTTTAATTAGAAACAGTCATAAATTCGTGCTACTTTCTGGAGAAGCTGGTAAAGCTCCTAAAATCGAAATAACTAACGCTATACTTTATGTTAAAAAAGTGAAACCTTCCCCAAATATTTTACTAAGCCAAGCAAAAGTTTTAGAAACTACGAATGCAAAATATATTTTGCGTAAAGTGGAAACGAAAATTTTTACAATTGCTCAAGGAGTGCGTGATGGTTCAATCGACAGCGCAATTGTTGGCCCAATTCCTACCATTGTTGGGATTGGTTTGGTTATAAACAGTGCATTTTCGGGCGAATACGGATCTAACCCCTTTAATTTCCAATACTTCGATCTGGAACATATTGCTTTGTCGGTTGATGGTCGCCTGATACCAACACATGCATACCAACCAGATTTCGAAAAGGACATGTACACAAGAGATTATTTATCTTTATATACCACAACCGGAAGACATCAAAAAGATGCAGGTTTAGATCTTTCTTGTGAAGAATATAAATCTGGGTACGTTTTACATTTTTTTGACGTCACTCCAGATAATTGTGCCACATCAGGAAACCTAAGTCTCTCGAAACAAGGCTCCGTTCGCGTCGAACTAAAGTTTGCCAAAGCACTGCAGCAATCTGTGAACGCAGTGATATATTGTGTTGCTGAGATCGACAAAAACCGTTCTGTTGTGATGGATTTGTAGACTTGCAAACAATGGATACAAGACAAATACGCAGATTAGCCGTGTCAGACGTTAAGATTGCCAAAATGTTTGGTGGTGTCTTTGCGTGCGACATGCTACCTCGTTCTAAAGTGCTACAACCATCAACATTCATCATAAACAAAGACAAACATATTTTTCCCGGCTCCCATTGGGTCTCAGCGTATGTAAACCCACACACTCAAAACTGTATTTACTTTGACTCCTATGGCGGTGCACCGAACAATGCCTACATTTCCAGTTTTTTATCAAAAAATGGAAATAATTGTGAATACAACACTTATAATTTACAATCTCCTTGCAGCAATGTGTGCGCAGCTTACTCCTTACGCACCTTACTTTGAACAATATTGTGAAAAACTTTGACACTCGTTCGAAAACTAAAAACGATAGAAAAGTAGTGACTTTTGTGCGTAACATTTTTAAGCATAATTTTGGTGAAGTAAGGCCTGATTTACAGTGCTACAATCAAGTGTCTCTACCTTTATCTGAATATTATGTATAACTAGCTATCTATTTTTTTGTATTTAGAATAGATATGCATACAATAAAGTAACAAAAAAAGACCTTTAAAATATTGTTTTTTAAATTTTTTTCCAAGACATACTACTCACTAAGTACATTTTTTATATTATGATAGAACATATATTTTTTTCCGTTTAACTTGATATTTCATATTTAAAAAAAAATCACTTCTAATACAGTGATAACAAAACTAATAGTTAATTAAATGGTTCCCAAAAACATATATGTGAACATGAATAACTATAGCATAATTCTAGAAGTAAATAACCTTATTTTGTCTAAATATTACAAAAAACTAATATTTAACTTATATGATTTAAAAAATTCTTACTTTCGAGTGCGTTGTATAGGTGTTTGTATAATTCCTTTTACAGTGCACTACACTAAACTACAGTACACTAAACAGTTATACAGTTCAATTTGTTACTTGTGTTTTAGTAACTCGTAGGCTTCAAGGCAAGCTTCGACACGCTTGTTGATTTGGTATGATTGTTTGCTTAGTTCGAACCAAGTGTCTAAATTCATGTGTATGCCCTTTAAAGGGGCCAACATCTCCGAAGAACCAGTTGGTTGGAACTGCAACAAACTCACTAGCACTTCTTTGTGACTGAGGTTGGCGCTAATGACCAAGTTGTCGACGCGCCAATAAGCCTCAATCCCCCCCCCCACTTCTTTGTTACCGCTATAGTAGCGTGAAATGCAGATTTTCTTGTTGCTGCTAAGTTCGTGGCGATGCATGTAGATGTCTTCTGTGATGGCTTCAGGGAATGATGTTGGGTTCAACAATTCAACATCAATGTTGGTCTTTGGGACAGGAGGTCTGTCGTTCAACTCCTGGTCTACGGCATCTAAAATGAGCGAACGCATCCGTGGATCGCACAGTTTGTTCCACTCGGTTTGAGAAATGTTGAGCCCGGTACGCGAAGGCAGCCACTTTAGTTCAACTGGCTGAAACTGTATGCCCGAACACAAACGTAGACGTTTCCTTTGTACATCTTCACCTGTACAAAAATTCCAGGTTCTCCGATGACGATAAATTCTTCAGGATCTGGTTTGTAAAAATGCGCAGCAGTCAAGACGAACAATTCATCCGGGCGTTTCTTAATGGCAACAACACTCGGAGCGTCCTCAAAAGAGTAAGGGCGTTTTATATTTTTCTTTTTCGGAGCCAAAACTAGTTCGGAATGGGCGGTCTCCTCCAAAGAAGAAGTAGGTGTTAAGTGTATAGTTTTGTTAAGATCACTTACTGCTTGTTCGCCTTGACTGCTGCCTGTGTCCTCCATTTTGTAAGTTGAAGGTCTCTTTAAAAAGTCTTTTTTTCCAAGCCAACGTGGTGTTGTTGTTGTTGTCAAAACAGGTATTTCCTTTCCAGCAATCGGAGAACCTGGTGAAGCGATGGGCGATATTGAATTATCCAAAACGTTACCTCTGATTGTTTTGTTAAGCAGATCCGTTCTTAGATTGTAGCGCTTCGTCAATTCTGAATTTAAAATTGAACACTGAGACGCAGTGTTAATTTCAACTTCTTGCACTTCTTTCTGGAACTTCGTCTTCGTCCTCTGAAAACAGAGACTGCGAATGCACTTGTGAAGAATCCATAATGTAAAAGCTTGGTTTAGGCAGTGTAGATAAAACGACTCAAGTCAACAACACGTCTTTACTCTGAAAGTGAGGGCATTCAGAATGACGTTGGAGCGTTGCTGTTCGAAAAAGAACGCCAAGACAGAGACATTATGTGATTGGTTCTAGCTAATTAGGAAGTGTAAGATGGCGTCCTTTTCTTAGCTTCTGGTTGATTGTTTAATTAGAGTGATAACGTGTACTGTTACAATTCGAAAAAAGACGTTAAGTCAGAGTCATACTGTGATTGGTTCTAACTAATTAGGAAGTTTAAGATGGCGTCCTTTTCTTAGATTCTGATTGGGTAGTCAATTAACCTACATGAATACCACGTGACAACACCAAACCGAACACATTTCTTTATTTTTCCGCTTTTCCAGTTTTAATTGTTCCTTTCTATGATTTTTTAGACAATTTTCTTGAATGCTAATTTATAGTTGGTTCCAAAGCTACGTTATTTTTAGACACACCTATCGTGAAACAATCATTCGTAGGAGGGCTTGACACCAACATACTGCCATTATGTAAAAAAAGTGTCAGGGATTAGTCTGTCACGAACCCTTTATCACGAAAGGTAAATTCTCTCGGACAACCGAATGACAAATAGGTTGTGGCTGTAGCTTTATCAATATATTTTCGTCATTATCACTAAAAAATCCCATACAATCTGTTCCGTCTCTAAAACGGTTTATTAAAACTAAATTGTGGTCTCGTCCTGTTACCCTGTTTACGTAGTCTTTCAGCGCTGTTAAAACAGGCGTCCATGGCTTGGCTTCCATTTGAAACCCTGAATATTTGTAACTAGTATTGTCTCCATAACACACGTGTTGTCTCTTTATATCAAATCTTTGCTGGAAAAAAAGTTATTTGCTCGTTCTTAAGATACTCAATTTTGAGAGCAAAAAACACCATACAGGCCACAGATTCCGTGAATATTGAATTATATAAACGTATATTCAGGCCGGGCAGATTCCCATAATAATCAGCAGGAATTATTTTAGTGGAAATTACGCATTCTCTTATTTTGTCTATAAGTTTCGAAATTTCACCATTGAAAACAGTTGATGTTTCTTTTGCAGCTCTTGTCTGATTTTGTGACATGATTTGCTTTCTAAAGGCAAGAAAGGTTCAACGGATAACTGTTCTGTGTAGCAAGCAGGATGTATATAATAAGAATCACTTGAGCTGATTTAAAAAGCCGTTGAAAGTCCCGCCAAACGGTTGGGCGACCAACGGAAAAAGCCTAATTGAATTAAAAATTAGCCGCCCGCGAGGCCTCGCAAATATGTAATTGAAAGCATGCTTCAATTATTTTCTTTGCGATTATAGCACAACCCTGGGGACGAGACTTGGTGCATACGCCGCTAAGCTCTGAAAATATCGATCGATATCTCGGAGTTGGAGAAAGCATACACATTACAGGATTACTATACTGAACGCTACTTCTACTCGTGATGTCTGAAGGTGGGGACGAAAATTTGGTGGAGAAGACGGAATATGTATTTGTGCCAGCCATCGATAAGCTGTTCTGGCTTCGTCATGAAGCCAGAATGAAAAAACTAGAAGCAAAAGAACGCAAAAAACAAGATGAAGAGATAAAGAGACAACAAGATGAGAATGCCCTAAAAGAAATCATGGAGGCATATCGAGAAATCAAACCAAAACAAAGAAAAGCAGCTTTGCGTTGGATCTTGCAAGAACTAAAACGAAGAGGAAGAAGAAACTCAACAAGGAGAGCGATAAAAAAAGTGAAAACGGTTCCACACAGTCGTCACCATCTCTCTTAGAGGACGTCAGCTCCCAACCATCTGGATTATAATAATAGCAAAAGAAAAGGTACGGAGAACAAAAAAAAACGGCCCTTTTCAGGGCCAGCAAATATTACGAAAGAGATCCCTTTGGTTGTTGTGCTTTAGTTTTAATTTTAAGGACGATTGCAATGTCCTAAGAAAGCTTTATTTTGGGGTTTTACGGCGCGCGAAGGTGGCCTAGCGCCGCGCCGGGAACAAGCGCCGGGGATGGGACGGCAAGTGGCCCCCAGCCAACCATCGGTAGGAGCATGCAGCGGGCACGGCACGACGAAGCGAGCGAACGCCGGCAGCGAGAAATGAAACGGGTCGCGGGGAGAAATAGGGAGGGAGGCACGCTAGCCGGGCGGAGTGGGGCAAGCGAGCGAGGTTCTACTACATGAGCTGGTGGGGTCTGGTGAGGGGGCGCCGCCCGACCTCCGTGACGGGCGAAAAATAAGTGCCGGAGGAGGGGAACCGAACGGGGCACCTTTTGCCGAGTGGGAAAAACTAGCGTCCGGGGCGGGGAATCGAACCCGGGAGCCTAAAAGAGCGTTACGGTGTTCAAGGGGTTATTAAAGGGTTAACAGGCGTTTACGGGCGAAAAACGAGCGGCGGAGAAGGGGAATCGAATGGGGCACCTTTTGCCGAGTGGGAAAAACTACCGTCCGGGGCGGGGAAACGAACCCTGTGTTCAAGGGGTTATGAAAGGGTTAACACTCGTTTCACCCGATCCCTTCCCTCACTCCTTAACCCTTTACCCATAGTCCCCCCCTTCCAATACCGAGCCTACCGATACCCAGCCGAAACCGAGCCTGCCGATATAAACGCGGATCTATTAGCCCACCACTACTCATGAAAGTAGCCTGCATTTCTTGTATATCTTACCCTTACTATCAATAATTGTTTACACAAAACAAAAAAGTGCACAATATGTCCGACTGCTGACAAGTTAACCTCTACAGACCCGGCAAAAATGTTCCAGTCCAAAAATAATTTTTTTACTAATTTCTACACTCTGTTATAGTCATAAAATCACAACAACAACAACAAATTTTTTAATATTAACCATAAAAAATTTTTTGTACCCAATTGGGTACATCAGAATTGTAAGCTACAGAATTCTGTAAACATTTTTTTATTACCAAACCTTAGTCACAGTAATTAACTGTAAATACAAAAGGAAATATAACTGTAGGTCTGAGTAGTTCAATATATTATTTAACTAGGATTATTGACTCAAATTCTCATGATTTGGTATGAAATGCAACAAAGCAGTTATTATTGAGCAAACACAGAAACACATTGCACTTCACACATCGAATGCGACTTTTGCCCAGGCATCCATCACGTCTGCACCTTGATTGGTTTACTACCTTTACTGCTTCGGGCCATTGTCCTACACCATCCAGACGAACTTCATTGTGTGGAACTGACACAGCAGTACGTCGTTTTTTCTTCGATGGTTCTTCTAGGGACAGGTGATGATCATGCTTCTCTTTGCGGTCTTCCAGTTGGTGACGTCAGGTCTGTCCTGATCAAGACTTCAGCAATGTAGATTCGATGTTCCATTAGAGACCTGCGATTTTTTTTTTTGTACGTCTCTTATGTAAAGAATCCAAGTGTTTACAGCAACTAAGTCCAGAAAATGTGCAAATACTCGCAATGGCCATTTGAGTGTTTTGATGCTTGTTCGATAGTAAGCGATGAATCGGTCATTCAGGTCAATTCTGCCCATATGTTTGTTGTAAATACGAATTACTGTAGGTCTTGCTACTGGAACTCTCGCCTTTTATGCTTTGGTCCATTGTAGGCACTGATCTTGTGGTTCACTTCCACATTCAGTAGACATAATAGTTACGCATTTATTGGTTTCAGACAGCTTATAGTCTGTGCACCTGCAGTACGGTTTGCCATTACTGTACCACAGCACAAAATTCCATTTTGAAGCAAATACTCAATTGCTTTTATGCCTGTAAAATGCGATCTGTGAACATAATTCTGCCGCCATGGTAGGGTATAGTTTCTGCCAATTTCTTTACGACGGCGCCTCCAAGCCCTAACGTTACCATATCCTCGTCGGCGAAAATGTATTTTTTCCAACGTAAGGTAGAAAAGCTACACTACACCATCGCTTGCAGCCAACACAAAATTCTTTATGCCATATGGATTAGGCTTCGTTGGCAAGTACTGCCTAAACCCACTCCTACCAACAAATGGTATCATTTGTTCATCAGCGGAACAAAATTTTGGTCTAGGAAGTTGGAGACATGCTTCACGAACAGCATCCATGATCGGTCAAACTCTCCACATTCAGTCAGTATCGTTGTCATCATGCAACACGTGATCTACAAAGTACAGATTGTTTCTCAGTTGAAAAAAATCTGTCCTTGGGCATAGCTTGTGAAACTACCAGAATTTGATAAACCCTTAAGTACTTCAGATTCGTTACCATCAGTCTTGTTAGAAAAGGGCTTAGCCTTCCACTCAAATGGATATTTTTTCTTCTTCCGGTCGTTACTCAGGGGGGGGGGGGGGGATTGAGGCTTAATAGCGCGTCGACAGCTTGGTCATTAGCGCCAACCTTAATCACAGTGCAGTGGTCCGGGTTCCCACTGCATCACACATTGCAGAGATATTATTCAAACCCCCAATCTAAATCTTGTCATACATCTGTAGTTCTGTACCTCCTGCAAAAATTGGAAAACACCGGACAGGAGAACAGACTTATCGCCCAATTGACGCGCAATGTCATGTGGAAGACAGAAACGACGACGAACACCATCAAGATGGCGACAATCAAGAAGGAAGTGCCGGACCGTAAGTGGCCGTCGACACCAATAACATTCAGGAGGGTCAATCCCCCGCAAAAGGAAACAGTAAGTCGAGTGTGACCAATGCGCAAACGGGCCAACACCACCTCCTCACGGCGACTGCGGCGACACGCCGAGTGCCATTCTTCAACAGTGCCTTTAATAGCTCGTAATTTATTACCGTCCTGTCTGTCCCACAAGGCTTGCCAAAAAGCGTGTAACCTCAGACGCAGAGTTGGAAAGGCGTCCGAGGAAACAAGGCTGATATCCCTGCCGAGAGGGCTAGAAAGGGCGCCTTTCGCTGCAGAATCCGCTTGCTCATTTCCACCTATCCCAACATGGCCCGGGATCCAGCAGAAAAGCACGGTTTTCCGCTGGCCAGGCAAGCGGGAAAGCAAAGCTTGAACACGTTGTGTCAAGGGGTTCCGAGGAATGTAATTCGCCAAGGACTCCCGGGCACTCATGGAATCGCTAAACACAATGAAATGTGTGCCCTGAAGGTCAAGGATCCATTCCACTGCCAAACCGAGAGCCAAAAGCTCTGCAGAAAACACAAAATAGCCTGACGGAAGGTGATGGGCAACCGTCACTCCCTTACACACACAAGCACATCCCAACGTCTGACTTCGACCCATCAGTAAACAGCCGCTAATAACCGGCGTACTGAGAACACAGCCGCCGGAACTCCTGTAAGTACCTTGCTGGTAGAGTGGAACCCTTCGGGAGGGACGCCAGAGCGAGAATGAAAATGCCACTTGGGACAAGCCAAGGGGCCACTGGCATCCCCCCAAGCATCAAGACGCAGGGCATTTCAAAGGCTATCTCCTGACAGGACTGCTGGAGCCTATCGCGGAAATCACCCTTACCCACCCTGCGTCTACCGACCCGCAAGTCTGGCCCAAGAACCATGGACCAAGCAGGACTGGATTGCACAGCACGCAAACGCACAGCATACAGAATGGCAAGCTGTTGCCGACGAATGGCCAAAGGTGGCTCCGAGGTTCAGCATAGAGGCTGACCACTGGAGACGTCCGAAATGCCCCAGTCGCCAGACGCAGGCCACTGTGATGCACAGTGTCCAACATCTGGAGAGTGGAGTCAATAGCTGAACCATACACCATGCACGCATAATCAAGTTTGCTGCGGACAAGGGCCCGGTAGAGGCGCAACATGGCTGTTCCGATCGGCACCCCATGAAGTGCCCGACAGAACCCGCAAGATGTTAAGCGCCTGCAAAGACTTGTCTTTAAGTTGGCGCAAGTGTGGAAGCCAAGATAACCTGGAATCGAACACCAGACCCAGGAAACGTGCCTGTGGGACAACAGGAATTTGTGCCTGTCCCAAGTACAGGCAAGGATCTGGATGCAGTGTCGTTGGCGGCAAAAGTGGACGCACACAGTCTTGTCCGGAGAAAATCGGAAACCATTACTGATCGCCCAGGTCTGGACTTTGTTAACTGCCAGCTGTAGCTGCCGCTCGCAGGTCTGCATGCGAGCCGCCCAAAAGCGCAGGCCAAAGTCATCGACGAACAAAGACTGGGGAACAGCAGCTTGCTGAGCAATGGGGTTGATCCCAATAGCAAACAAGATGACACTAAGAACACCTTCCTGAGGCACACCATTCTCCAAGACAAACGGGCGGGAAAGAGTCGCCCCGACACGAACGCGAAAAGAACGGCCGGAGAGGTAAGCGGAAAGGAACAGTGGCATCCGTCCCCTCAAGCCACAGTCATAGAGATTACGGAGAATCCCATAACGCCAGGTCGTATCATAAGCCTTCTCCAAGTCAAAGAAAACTTGAACCAGATGTTGACGCAGGCGAAAAGCCTCCTTCACATCTGATTCAAGGGCAACAAGATGATCAATAGTTGACCGAAACCGTCGAAAGCCACACTGGGACGCAGACAAGAATCCTTGTGATTCCAACACCCAGACCAACCGCTCACTGACCATCCGTTCCATAAGTTTACAGACACAGCTAGTCAGAGCGATTGGGCGATAACTGGAAGGAGAAGCAGGGTCTTTGCCCGGTTTCACAATCGGGATGACCACTGCTGCCCTCCACATAGCTAGAATAGAGCCCTCCGCCCACACACGGTTGAACATATCCAGCAAGAACTGCTGGGAGGCAAGAGGTAGATGCTTCAACAGCTGATTATGAACATCATCAGGATTACTCAGGGGAATATCATCTGAAGAATCAAATCCATCATCACTGTTCTGTCTAATATTTCTCAGTGATACATCATCCGAAGAATCAAATCCAGTGTCAATATTTTTTGCAACGTTGTGAAGTGTAATACCATCATCTGAAGAATCAAATCCATCAGTTTCCGAATCATCAAACTGAGGCCCAAATTCAAATTCTGAATTATCACTGTCAGCTGCTTCAACATCACTGTGGTCAAGAAGGGCTGCTAATTGCTCTTCAGATGGATTTCTTCGACCTACACAACTAAAACAAATTTTTATTTATAATATTTACAACAATATCAAAAATACAACTGTAATTATTTAAAAAGGTTGTAATTTAAAAAAAATGCGTTATTTCGTTAATTAGCACATTAAATTCATCATAAAACTGTTTCTGACTTGCTAATGTACTTCACTGCATTTTATAAAAATCTGATCATGACACTATGTCATGTAGCCTACAGACCTGTTGTACCCGATTGGGTACACACAATTTTCTCACTCAGTACACCACTTAAATCTTAGTTTTTTTCTATTTCCTTCGCATAATTTTAAGCTGTATACTTTTACTATCAAGAATCTGCATTTATTATTTTAGTTTTTGATGTGCAATAAATAGGTGTTACATGGTCGGAGTTTCACGTGTGATGTGGATGGAGCGGCCATCTTGATTTTTCAGCTGCATTCAAAAAGCTGTTCTGTTGACTCTAGGAGGTTTATGGTGACATCTAGTGACAGACACTAGATGTCACCATAAACCTCCTAGACACGAACCCTAATATGTACCCATTTGGGGACATGAGGTTTTAACTTGATATTTCAACTGCAGTTGTTGTAAAAAAAAAAATTGAAAAACATGTACCCGATTGGGTACCCCTGGAATGAAGAGGTTAAGGCAAGTAAGTAATTAGGCCTATTTAACTTTTGTACTTTATTTTCGTTTTCGGTTATCCAATCGGCAAAATAACTGGAAATTACGAGCGCAGACTGGTGATGTTAAGACTTCTCTAGTTTGTTTAACAAAATTTTCTAACAAGACCAAGTTTTTTTCTTGCACAGGGGTGCCTTCCCCAGATACAAAAAAAAAAAAAAAAAAAAAACATTGTCTAATACTTTTACTGTAAAAAGTGTAACTTAGTTACAAGTTGTCCGTTTATTTTAAATAGTGCTGACCTTGGCTCGAGTATTTTCCCAAGCTTCCATGGAGCCATTTCTGATAGGGAGCATGAAACACAAACACATGAATGTATGGTTTTATTCAGCTCGGCCATAGCCTTTCCTTTTTGCCTCAAGATCAACAAATGTCTTTAGCCAATTTTTTGTTCTTCTGAAAAGGGCCTTGATAGTGTCTTACGTTTTGTTTGTAGTATCAAGGTTATTTTCTCCAGAATGCTGATGCTCATCTTCTTCAGACAAGTTAACCTCATTTTCATTTTGGTTGGCCTAGTGGTGTAACGATACCATAATTCCGATTCCGGTTCCGGTTCGATACCAATAGACCGGTTCGATTACCACATGGCAATGCCACAGCGAATTGAAAATAAAAATAATGAATTAATTATGTTCAGAGAGTACAGGTTTCTGCTGTATCAATTTTTTATAATTTACATACATTTTTTAACAAAAATTTTGATATATACAAATTTGTATAAATAAAATAAAAAATTAGATTCAGATTTTTTAAAAATAGATTTTTTGTTTCCTGGATTAATGCCAAGCCCTTTTTCTACTGGCACTAATATGATTTAAAATTTTTAAAATCAAAATGATTTAATTTTTTTTTAATTAAAATTAAATTAAAAAACTTAAAAAAAAACTAGTTTAAAATAACTAGAAAATTGAAACGATTTTTTAAATTTTGCTCTGGACCTGCATTTTTAAATAGGAATTTTGCTTCTTGGATTGGTCCAAGCCCTTCAGGGAAGTTGATAAGATTTAAAAATTGTTTTCTTTATGTATTAAATTTAACTTTATTTTAAACTTAAAATCAAAAAAATTAATTAAAATAAAATGAACTGGCTAAATAAGAGCAAGCTTGAAGATTTTTTGCAGCCTGGATGCCCAAGAGTCTTAGCAAAGCTTTGCATACTTGAAGATTTTTGCAGCCCGGATAAAGTGCATGCACTGTGACTCCAATCAAACGCACGATTTAGAAAAAAAAATGGCGGTGCAGGATCGACAAGCTATGAATCGCTAAGCAAAGGGAAACAACCGCGGAAACAACTTAATGATAATAAAGTCCTGACATCCTTAAACGAACATGAAATAAACTGTAACGTATCCTGCTTAGTATATTACCATCTTAGATAGAATTTTATGGTTGTATGATGCAAACTACTCAACAAAAGTTGATGTAAACAGGTAAGTAACTAAAACCGCGCGAAAATGTGTTAGTTATTCATCCAAGATTCTACTATCAAGCACAGTTTTACGATGATTTAAGCTACTGAAATTAATTTTTTTGTTCCCAAGACCTCTAAGAATTCATCTCAACTATTGCATACCCCTGAAAAAGGTAAAGTAGATGACAAGATCAAGTGATTTAGTGATCTCTGCCGATTTTTGAAAGGTAGTCATTATCGGCCAACCAAGATAGCGGTTCGGGTAGCCTACCGGTTCCGATACCACGGAACCGTACTCAGAACCGGAATCGGTACACCACTAGTTGGCACCGTCTTCTCTTGGAAAGCCATCATCAGACAACACCTTCATCAGGGCCGCAAATTCCTAAAATAAAAAAAATCAAATGAAAAATTAAATTGCTATCACGATGGTATTCAGCAACAGTGAATGAAACCGGTGTAAGTTTTACCATCCAAAGATACACTACATCTTCCTTCGTATCTGCGTGGAGTATTGTTGTAAATTGTTTCGGAAGTTGATTCATCACTACCAGACATTCCGCTCCACTAAGCGTTGTGAATTCCAAGTCACTTTTTAGTTGTATACACCTTGAAGGAAACTCCACATTCCTGAATAGCGTCAAGTAACTGTATGGACATAAATAAGTATGAATACTTTATTCCAGTTTTCCTCTGCTACGTATTAGGCTATGTAATGCTAAACTTTTGGTTTACACTTGCTCGTGAGTGCCTAAATGACAGGAGTGTGTGATGCCAGGTTTTTCAACTCGATACCGATATTTTATTATTTCAAGTATTGGTAACAATACTTTCTCGATACCGATACTTCAAGAACTTAGGAACTTAATGGATGGTAACCGATGAAGTGCTTGAAGGAAAACGTAGAATATTCCAAGCTTCACAACTTCGTAATGATTAAAGATAGGCCTACACTGCTTAAATATCTTCACCGTTAATGATTCTGCATTGATACTAAAAAAAACGTTTGATACTTTTTGATACCGTCAATACGTTTCGATATCACCAAAAATTCGATACCCAACTTTAAATTTTGATATCACTACCGTCTACCAATACCAATAAAATATCTCGTACTCCTGTTGATGATCGCTAGTAAAAAATTTTATCTCACTGCTAAAACTGATATGGCTGACCAACTGGTAAATGTCATATTTTGTCAGTTTCTGATTGATTTTGACATTTCAATATAGTTTTAACCAGCTCGAAACAAGTTGCACCGCTAGGAAATTATTCGGCAAAAACGAAAAAACAAATCTTCAATTCTAGATAATATAATACATAATATATAGTATTTGAAAAAAAAAATTTTTTTTTTACTTTTGACTACTTACATTCTTCAAGTTTTAAGCTTTACTTGACAAAAGAAATGTAGTATACATTAGAAGTAAAACAGCCCACGTTTTATCAACATCGATTTGGTATTTTAGCACATCGGTACATGTATTGGGAATGCCGTACCCAATGTCCTGAGAGCTCATTTCAACACATTCTTGTTTTCTCAAACTGTTTACTGATTTATGCTTGTTTATTACAGTTATTGAATGTTGCGTAGCTCGTAAAATTATGACACTCCTCCTTTCGTGCCACAATGGCTTGCTTTACCTGTTTTTCGTGAATGCCGGCTGTTGGGTCTTTTCACACACGAAGTATAGTGTCCATTTCGCTAAGATCTAGAATAATGTAGCGAACCAGACGTTCTGAACAAAAAAAATGCCTTGTTGATTACAAAAATTATCTGGACAACATGTTCATTCACTGTATTATGAAAGACATTAAAGGTACATTAGGCTCTTTTCAGTGCAGCCACCTGAAACGCTAGCATGCTTTCCTGCATTCGCTGCTTGACTTGGTGCTATGTTTTGTGGGTTTGTTCTCTGTGTGGCCTGCCATCTAGTCAAGACCACCTTACACCATGCTACATGCTAGTGCGTTCGGTGGCTTCACCGCAAAGTGACTACTGTACCTTGAAATGATGTGAAACATTTTTAACGTGGCTACTGAGGCCAAAACATTTTTGCCCAAAGCCTTCGTTAAAAAAAATTGCCGTTATACCAAACGATCTCCCGAATTGATCTCACAGATGCTGGATCTTGTCAAACTCGTAACCAGTAGCTAACCGACAGTCTGCGTCACGAGAGCTCTAATAAATGACACTTGTTTTAGTTGTGCAATAAGTATTTGGAAATAGTTAAATCAAGCATGACTGAAGCAGCAGCGTGAAGAGGGTTTCAGGCCTGTAGTCGGCCCACTGTCACACATAGGACGTGCAATAGGTAAAATTCTAGTATGACGGACATTTAAAGTACATTTAACGAAATTAACAATTAAAAACAGGAGATGGACATTTTTTTGGAAACTGGCAAGATGGGAGTGGCTATTGCAGAAATAGTGAGTTCTAGTCGATATTTTTTAAAATTTGTTCTTACCAGAGAAGAAAGTGATTTTTTTTTTTTATATAAATCACCCCCTGTTATTATTTTTGGGTACGATGAGGTTACTTTACCCTTGTGGGTAAGGTTAAATCCTGGCTACAGGCCTGCATGGCTCGTGGTCTGTATTTGAAGTTTATGACCGGCATTCACAAATAAGTTTTTATCATCTGCAAGTGATTGATAAGATTCCTACATGGCCACAACTTTTACTGGTTAAGCTCTTGACTGGTGGATGTCAGTTCCACAAAGTTGGTACGGTACAGCCTTACTGCTTACAGTGGCTTTACTGGAGAAAAATATTGGTTTGTGAGAAAATACCACTCAAATTAACAACTTATTTTTTTTTTTCATTAAAGGCTATTTTAAGCAAAATTAGACAGGCCTACCAATAATGCGAATGGTGCAGTGTAGTACATCCATTACTATCTGAGTTTCTGGTTCCAATTGAATAAGTGGTGCACGTAAACAGCCCCGCTGCAGCCCCGGTTGTCAGCATCTTCTCTGATGTTTTCAAGGGTCCTTTTTCTAACTCCAGAGTTAACCAGTTTTGGATCAATTTTCCAATCCCACGTGTAGTACAATAAGTTAGTTTTTAGTCTTTTCTAACTTGACAGCTCATTCTGTGTGGCACTGAAGGTAAACATTATGAAATGTGGTGACACACTAATACTAAGGATGCACCATTGGCCCAAAATTACAGCTTAAAAAACAAATGCATAAGAAAAGTGTCCGACACCCAACTCAGAAAAAAAATCCAATAAAAAAATGCAGAAACAGTAACAAGGATCTCGCAAAGAAAACCTTTAAATTGGTGACTCTCTTAATTTTCAGAATTATCTGGTAATATATTCAAATAAAGCAACTAGGTCGGTGTATTGCTAACCACTCAAAACCAACATAAACAAAGATCGCAGAGCTGCTTAGCCGGTGTCTGCAAGTTACAATTTATGAAGTCACGCGAATAACTAAATTCTGATTTAATGTTAATTAAGACATTATTTTAGTAAACCATTATTGGTTAAAGAGCTAATGTAAACCGTGCAAGTAAAAACATTTTATGCTAACTTACCGATCTTTGGCAGTGGATACGTCACACCACAGGCAACAGAAATCTCCCGAGGCACTGTTTAGCCCCATCAAGATGAGAGCAAACTAAATTTAGAATAAATACAAAGCCTAAATTAAATTGAAAATGACATTATGTTTTAGACCCATGTAGACGTGATATTTTATGAATCCAACAAGATAAAGTGACCGTGTTAACAAATTTAAGGTTAACAATTATTATTTACAAGTTTTATAAAGGCTTTTGAAGGGAAGAAGATCCAGAATGAGATAGCAATAAATATCATAGGAATACTAATATGCGGGTTTGTTGGTTGAAACGAAGATTGTGCCGAAGGCAAACTCATTCACAGTAATAACCAAAAATTAACAAATACCGTTAAATTAAAATAAGCCCTTGTTGATTTTTCAGTTAAAGGGTGTAATTCAGTTAAAGGGTGTGTTCAAAAAGCCTAAACATTGTCTGGTGATGTTCACTTTGGATGGCAAAGGTAGAAGAGTGAAACTGTTCAAAGGGACCAGATGTTTTTACAAATACAGTAAGCCTACAAACCTTCATGTCCGATCCAAAAACAATGTTCACAGTGACATTGACATTGTCAACTGTCAAATACTTTTGGACTGCAACTTGGTTTATTTCTGTAAATATCTCACTTAAGGCATCTCTCAGAACCAGATAATCTTCTTTAAATTTCACAACAGCAATTGTAGAGTAGTCTGAAACGTAACAGAGAAAAGTGAATTTCCATCTTACGATAACCTTATGAGGCTCAGTCATGCTAAAGCAGTAGCACCATGGGCGGAAGAAATTTGTAACCTAACGTGCTGGTCCTAATATTGATACGGAAATTAAAATAATAGTGCCAGCAGCCATTTGTTTCGTGAATTCATGCAAATTCTAGTACACTAGAATAATTTTCACAAAGCAATCCATTTTTTGAGTCAAAATTCTGAAAATTCCGAGCTTTATTTTCATAATCCATTTTTACCTTAGCCTGTTACTGTGAAGGAAATATGTACTGTCAAACAAGGTCACTTGGGCCCTAGGGTGTTATACTTAGCTCGAGGGTCAAGAATTTTCCAAATGGCCCTGTAACCGAACGAAAATTGCCCCAAAATTATTAAGGATAAACTGTGTTAAAAAAAATCTAAAAATGAGCTTGTTTTCTTTTGCCGTTTTATTTTATTTTGCTATATTTCACTAGCCCAAACCTATTCATCACAAAAGTTTTGGGAGGGGGGGGGGGAGAGGACAGTGTCATTTTGTACGGATTGTTTTTTTGGTCCATTGAAACCAAGTTTTGCCCTGCTGTAACTGGATTACTCTGATGGAATTTGCTCGAGCCCCCCCCCCTCCCCCCTTAGCCTAACATTTTAAGTAAGCCAGTACAGCCAGGCCACCAACATACCCAATAGCCACTGTACAGAAGCCCGTACGATAGTGCCATTTCTTTGCACAGTTGAGACTTTTAGTATTTTAAGAAGTTTTGCCTAAATGTTGGCTGAAGATGTCCTCGCCTACAAGTAGCCCAAAGTTAACCCATTTGATGGTATTCATACGATAAAGGGATTGTGTTAAGAAATATACTTACTCTTGTACGATTGTAAATTACGTGGGTCATCAGCATCCACATACCCAATAACAACCCACTGGCCCTTCCTGTTTATTTGTAATCCATCGCCTTCGATTTTAATTTGCATGGTCATGTCTTGCATCTCTAGTTGACGGTCTTTGGCCTGTAACAATTTAAAAAGTGACCAGAAATTAGTTCTTTGCAGTTACGTACACCCGAGGGGAGTTACGTACATCCGAGGGGAATTACGTACACCCGGGTTAACTGGTCAAATTAGTGTACACCGGATTACTTGCAAACATGGATTACTAAAGATTACCGTGGATTACTAAGAATACCTCGGATTACTTCGGAATACCGCGGATTACTGCGGAATACCTCCGATTACTGCGGAATACCTCCGATTACTGCGGCATACTTCAGATTACTTCGGATTACCATCGGATTACCTGTTAATATTAATAGGTAATCTAATGGTAATTCACTGGTAATCCGAGGTAGACTCTTATTATTTTTAATATATTCTTAAACTTAGAGGATATACAATCTGAATACCAAGAACAACTCAGAAAACTACGGATTACCTTGGATTACCATGCATTACTCCCAGAAAACATTAGTCAACAAAGTTTCTAATAGCATATTGGATTACCCGGGATTATCTCGGATTACACATACAAATTTGGATTACTAGAATTTTACTTTACTGATGAAGTCTTATTTCTACAGAGGGGGATTTCAGATCAGCCATAAGCAAACGTAGTTTCACTGATTCTTAACTTTCAAAATAGTTAAACGACTTATTAACAATTTATGTTTAATGCCATTAGTTCTAGTTACATCGACTGCAAGTTATTTTATAGCACAATTCTTGATACCTTAGTAAGTAATGCGAGTGGCACACGTATACGAAATAGAAGATTATAGATTAATTAGTAAATTTAATTACTTGCGTACATCGGTACAAGCTATACATTTACAGATGTATGACAAGATTTAGATTAGGGGTTTGAATAATATCTCTGTAATGTGTGGTGCAGTGGCAACCCGGACCACTGCACTGTGACTGAGGTTGGCGCTAATGACCAAGCTGTCGACGCGCCATTAAGCCTCATCTCCCCCCCCTATACATTTGACTGTTCCCTGGGTCAATTGTATTATCGAAATGTATTACATAATGTTCTGCATTTAAATGCAGCCTAACACACTTTCATCAACTTTTAGTACAAGTGACGTCTTTCCTGCTACACTTTCGTACTTAGTTAAACGGCCATCACGAAACCTGTACAAAATATGTGTTACTCGAGCTGCGAGCTCGTACGCTACGCACTGTACGGTATGCAGCCAAACAATAAATATTGACACAATTCACAAGGCAGGCTGTAAAACCAGGTCTACATTAATTTACTTACCTGAAACCCTAAAATCTCAGTCTGAAATCTGAGGGTGAAATGTGAGTCTGTGCGCTGTGGCTACCGCACAGGATGCCTCGCAAATTGCAAAACATGCGTTTTGGCGGGTTCAGGCTTCTTCACGTGACAAGCGTCATGACAAGGAATCTTCGGTTTACTCGGGAGGAATACGTTGGTGTACTGGATTACTAAAATGAATACCTCGGATTACCGGAATACTAAAAGGAATACCTCGGATTACCGGAATACTAAAAAGAATACCTCGGATTACTGGAATACTAAATGGAATACCTCGGATTACTGGAATACTCAAAGGAATACCTCGGATTACTGGAATACTCCGGATTACTCGAGATTACCTCTGGATTACCTCGGATTACTGGATTACTACAAGGAATACTTCGGATTACTGGATTAATGCATGTAACACTTCCGGATTTCTTCCGATTTTCTGAGTCGAAATACTGAGGATTACCTCGGATTACTAGGATTACCAAGGAATACTGCAGATTACTTACGGATTACCAAACACATGTACACCGGATTACCAAAGTTGATACCCCCTCGCGTACACCATTGAACAGACATGTTTGTAGTTGATTCATGGATAAACAAAATTTCTTTGCAACAGCTCACATTCATTTTTTTTACTTCAAAGTTATTGTGAGTTTCGCTGCCCCTCCCGCAGTTAAAAATCCAGAGTACTTTTTTTTTGTTTTATACATGTACATTTTTTTGGGGGAGGAGGAGGGGGGGCGTTGTAACAGCAAACTAAATTTAAGATATTATGTAATTAAATGTGAGGTAACTCCAACAATTTCCAGAAACTGGATAAAATTTCCATTATTGAAGGCTAAAAATACTTACGGCTCCATAACTGAAGGCTAAGTTTGAACACATGATCTTTTAAACCACAAAATACTAATTTCGACTCAAAAAATGATTTTAAAAAGAAAACACTAGGCTATGTATACTACCTTAGATTTTTACAATTAAATCCCTCCTATGGCAACTATTACAAAAACACTTTTTTTTTCAGACTAAAGTGCAGGACAGCAAGTTGTGTAAAGGATCCGATGCAAACATTTAGATTTTCTTTCACTGAAAAATACCTCTGAAGTAAAGTTCCTCAATATTTACGTAAATTTATTATAAACGGCTACTTTACACTAACCTTTATTCGGATGTAGTCAGCCAAATCTTCTTTAAACGACACTTGTTCTCCTGGTGTTTTCACCTGGGACACGAGAAATCTGAATGCTCCTATTCACCATTTGTCTTGCATCTTAAACATGAGTCAAGTTTGGAATGTGGGCAAACGATGCAGAGACTTCCTGCCAAAATTCGTTGCTCACACAAAAGCGATCCAAGGTCAGCACAAGGCGTAGAACTTTCATTCTGTCATCTCCACTTAACTTATCAAGTGATGTTTTCGTTGGAAATGGCAATGGTGCAGCCTGAACAGTACCTTCTTCGAGCATCATGGTGTAAGTTGGCTTGTTGCTGGCGGCTGCAACGAGCATTTTGATGTCCAATCCATAATCTTCTTGGAACCAAAGAGCACAGATAGATTTCTGCATAACATCTGCTAAAATGATACGTCTGTGTTTGTCACACTGGATATCTGCAATCTCTTTACCTTTTTATGCTGAAATGCGCAGGACCGCTTCAAGTTATTTCGGGTAAGGCCAAGATTTTCTACATGTTGTGCTAAAACCTCTTTTTCCTGTAGCACCTTGGCATAAGCGTCTCTTAGTTTTGCAATTTCGCCACTTTGCTTCCTATGTGCATTTTCCAGCTTATCGTGCTCCTTCGAAGCAGTAATGTTCAAGTGTAACAGTTGGTGTGCTTCACTGGACAGTTTTTCACATTTGTTTTTTTTGTGAGTTAAGTTCACTTTGCAACACTGAAATATTTTTTGAAGAAACTGTCTCCAGTGTTTTAATGGCAATGACTTTGGTTTTCAACTTAAGTTTTCCTTGTGCCCTACTTCGAGCTGTATGAATTTTAAGTGCTGCATTTTTCGAATACCCGTAAACCCTATTTTAATACGTTCAGCATCTTCTCGAATTGGGGCTACATATTTGAGGAAGAAATGAGTTGATAATTTGCACATATTTATGTAATGTTTTATGACAGACTTTTTCAAGTTCCATTAATAACAAATATGTGCAACTTATCAAGTAACCATCAGCAGCAAGGGTCACAGAAAAATGTTTGTCTAAGTTATCCGTTGCTTTTTCTCTGACAGCCATTTTAAAAATACAATGAATAAAATAAATAGACTCAGAAAGTCATTGGAATGGCAGTGGCGTGAGTGGCAAATAGCAAATACAATTCTTCGTGTGGGATTTTGGGGGCCTGAGTTAAACGTCCATTGGCTGAAGCAAACAAGCGAAAGTCAAACCAAACTCTATGTTTGACAAGTACATGAAATGTAATTGCTAGGCCGTCTCCCAATTTATTACAGCTCTGGTGCCAGTCAACACCTAAGGTAAATACTTTCTCAAAATCTTCTTTTTCAAATAGGAATTCTTTCTGGGAACCATGCTTTCCGAGAACACGTAGAGCGTATTTAAAAATGTCTGAATCCAGATCAATTTTGATGGTGCAGTCAACCTGGTTGCGCCTACGCAGTCTTGTTTGTAATACATCGATCAAACGCCTCAGAGATCCTTTCTTCACTTGGTTTATTAGGAAAATCGAAACTTCTTTTACAAGCAGCGTTCAGATCCTTCCCCGACTGCCATGTTGATTGAAGTTTGGAGTACCCCTTCCATTTGAGAAGGTACTCTCGCTCCAAAGAAAAAAAGAGAGACTTTTAGAGTTAGCGTAACAGTTTTTTATATGGTCCTACAGTACTGATTCATTCATTCATAAAAAGCTGAAGTGATGAAATGATGGTAGTGACCTTTAATTATACTTAAGCAAATTATTTACAAATCCTTAATGCACATTGATTTTCATTTTTTGTAGCTAATTTGAATGTGAAACTTTTGCTTTAATGCCAACTTTCAAACGTAATATCTGCACATCATTTATTGTAGAAAGGAAAATTGGAAATAAGCCATCGGCGAAAATTATACACTTAGAATAAACAGTAAGCTACTTTTATGCACTTATGTTTCATTCAAGTGACATGAACCGGATTTAAACCAGCGAACCAGTCCATCACCAGATCACTGCCATAACGCCTTTACCGATTTGTCCGCTTGTCCAAGTGGCCTTTATTAGTGGATAAGTGGCCATACGGGTAAAGGCGGTGTGGCAGTGATCTGGTGATGGACTGGTTTCCCAGTTTGAATCCGGGTCACGTCACTTGAATGAAACGTAAGTGCATAAACTGGCTTAATATACTGTTATTTTAGTGTATGATTTTTGCTGATGGCTTATTTCCAATTTTCCTTTCTATTATTTCCAGCGATTTATGTCTATTTATCATTTATTGTGAATGCAGGTAAAAATTCTAAAAAAAATAACTTCTGTTCTAATATAATTCAAAATTTTAAAGAACAATAATAAAAAATATATAGCCTCAGATAAAAACTAAGCCATGATAAATGGCCTGCAATTAAAACATACTTTACCTATCTAATCATTTACCATCATGACAATGCAGAACCCCCCGCCCCCTTTTTTTTTTTACAGATATAAATGAACTAATCTTGATTCAAAATTACTAAACTAAGTTTACATTCTTCTTTTTTTTGGAGGTTTGGGGAAGGGCACGAATAAGCAGTTTTTCGTACTGTTACACGATGTAAGGAAGCAACATACAGCCTATAGAAAAAAATATATACAAATTTTTGGCTTATTTGTCCTTTTTTTTATTATTGTTAATGTATTGGTGAAAATTGTTAAATTTTGATACACACAAGTATTTACACGTACGTGGTATAGATTATATATTATTAAAACTGCTGCCTTGTGTTTCTGCAAAATATTTTTTATTTAAAAATAAGTTTATATGTGTAAATATGAAAAATACACACACAAAAAATAAAATGGAACAGAACAAAAGTAAAGCACTAAAAAGAAAAACCGCCAGAGTCCAGTATTGAACCCAGAACTCCCACACCAAAAGCAGAGACTATACGAAGTACGCCATGTGGAACGCCTGAAAGCCTTCCTTTTGTTTCGTTACAATAGCTTAGCCCCTGGTTTGTTTACTGCTTTCAAATAAGACAAGAAAAACATGTAGTTTTCCAGTAACTGGTTTTGTTTTTTAAAAACAATGCTGTAATTACGGATAATGAAACTATTTCCTACAGGATAGAACTAAAACTTTAGTCACACCATACAAAAACTTTAAAGGAACTACAATACAAGTTGAACTTACTTCGTTTTGTCGTGTCTTGCGGGTAGCAATCACACGTTCGACTTCGTACAAGCCAGCTTGCATCACTTAGCTTAATTTTCGACGAGTAATGTAGTTTAATAGTTTTCAACGCCGATTCGATCCCTGTATGAAGAACTTCACAAGAAATTGGTGCGATAATCTTGGTGCTAAAGGGTTTGCTCGGTTATAATTTGTTGAAATTAGTAGTAGAAGACAACACAAATCCAATTAAACTAATCAACCGGTAAATTGTAAAGACTTTTTTTTTCTTTTGCAACAAATTGATATTAATGTATGTGCATTTGGTAGCTAATTGTGGAGACGGGCTGGAGACGGTGCGGAGTCTATCAGTTGCCTTCGTGACCGAAATACTCCCCGCGAAGGCTCCGGACCCGTAGCCGCGAGGTAAACAGCTTTGCCGTGTATCGTTGTTAAATTCAATTTTTGTAACTTGCCAGGAGGAACAGCGCGTAATTTGAAAAACAGTGAAAATCAATTTTTATTAATTAAATACCCACACAAAGTGACAAAATTTGTATTCGTGTCTTGAAAATAAAATTATTGGCCTCTCAACCTTGGACGAAACAAGCCTCCACATCTTTCCTTCTGTTTTGACGCTTGCCCAAAGCTACGCGTTCAATGCGTGAAGCTGTGAGCCACCAGCTAATTAAAAAAACAGTCCGGGGAACAAAATGTATTGTAGAAAAGAAGTTGAAACTAACGCTGATCGCTAGTTGTATGCTCCACGCAGCTACAGAGAGCGACAAACTGTGCGTATTGAAGTATTTAATTGATGAAAAAAATGTTTTCTTTAGCACTGCAATGCTTTCTCGTAGTTGTGCGTTGAGGCGGAGAAGAAACTGTCGCATGGTGTCCCCATGTCGTTTCTCAAAGTACACCCTCTTAAAGCTGCGGATGTTAGCTTCTCTAGCAGGGCGTTCGGCTTAGCGCCATGGCCCAAATAGATTTATCATTATCCGGCGTCACTAGCAGACATGTGTCTGTTAACTTTAAGCAAATGAAAGCATATTTTCAAATTGTGGAAAATTAGGGGATACAGAAAAACTAAAAGTTAAAGGATGAGTGGTGTCCACCATTCATTGAGAGAAAGATCCATGAATAACGTTTTCATGATACTCTCTAGCTAGCTAGCTACCTTGGCAGCCTTTCCCTGGTGGAATGATATCAGTAGTTTCAAGGGCTGACCCTTTTTGGCCATGCAGCCAAACAGATAAGAAAGTGCAGCCCGCTCCATTATGTCGACAGTGAAAGTCGAAAAAATTAAGTATGGAAAATTAGGAAATTCTACCAGAAAACTTACCTAGTTTTTGTAGGAGAATTGGAATTCTCTGAATATCCGACCGTGGGGTTCTACCGTTGGATTAACGCCTTTTACCGCCGACCCCTGAAAAACAAAAATAGCCAATTCCAGCACTCCTCTCACTTCGTCCACATCACTTCCGGTCCGTCTCCGTTCATTTCCGCTCTGTCCGACTCCCCACTTTTAACAAAGGCCCACAACTTGCGCAAGGGAGGTGGGCGGGCTCCCACGGTAGA
The DNA here is from genome assembly GCA_023313725.1 of Lithobius niger. NCBI lineage: Eukaryota > Metazoa > Arthropoda > Chilopoda > Lithobiomorpha > Lithobiidae > Lithobius > Lithobius niger. The sequence continues at coordinate 42,548 of JAHWFP010119742.1, read as the reverse complement.
ACCGCACGGTCGGATACTCAGAGAATTCCAATTCTCCTACAAAAACTAGGTAAGTTTTCTGGTAGAATTTCCTAATTCTCCAGCTTATCCTCCCTAGCGGTTGTACCCTTGGGCCGACTGGTTGTAAGCAAGTGTGTCACTGCACAACCCTGCATTGCAGAATACGCTCTGCCATTGAATCCTCTACCTCTTTCGTATAATGCCTCTGGAAGGTCTTCTGAGAACTCCAGTTGCCCCATCGGACAATCTGCGCAGGGGAAACCCCAGCATGCACTAAAACCGACACCATAGCCGCCCTGGTGGAGTAACCCGTAAAGACCTTTGTGTCAATGCCAGCCAAGCCCAGGCCAGCTACCAACCATCTGGAAACCATCCGCGACATTACCGGAGCATGAGGCTTTTTCCAACTGATGAATAGTTCAGGGGACCGCCGTCCCAATCGCAGAGCCCGTGCATCCCGGTACTCCATCGTACAACCGATATACCGCCTTAGACATCTCACCACATCAACCAGCCTATCCTGAAGCGCCACGAACCTCAGCACCCGATGCGGATTCCTTGCCCCAGACGCCTTATCCCCAACAACAACAAAAACCACCTCTTTTCCGCCAATGTCACATCGCTCGAGGGACAACCTCGCTAGCTCGTCTGCTCTAGACCCTGCATGCAGAGCCAGCAGCATGGACAACTTAAGCGTCAACAAGCTCAAGGTCAAAACCTTCAAGGGGTGCAGCGTGGCTAACCACCGCACCACCCTATCCACGTCCCAAACCGTCACCCTCCGTGGCACACTCGGACGCAGGTTAAACAAACCTCGGAAAAACCTCTTGACCAAGGCTAACTGTCCCACCGGGACTCCATCCACTGGCTCATGACAATAGGATAGGGTACTGTAAGCACAGCCCCCATGACACAAAACTCCGTAAGGAAATCTAGAAACCCACTCACAGGTGCTCCAACCGGATCCAGCGACCGTTCACCACACCGCTCACGCCAACGTCGCCACCTGGTCCCCGGCCGGATGGCCGCTTCCAAGACTGCTGACACGTCTGAAGAAACACTTCCCGTACCTGAGGCATCCCCGAAAGGGGCCAGACCACCAACGGCTGCCACAATCTCACCCGCAACTTCCGCCCGGTGTACGGATCCCTGAGAGCCCACTCTCACGCTCGCTACCATGCGCACCAAGTCCACATACAACCATTTCTTTGGCCACAACGGGGCCACTAGCAGCGCCCAAGGGACAATCTCCCTACGGAGTTTCGTCAAGATTCTGGGGATGAACACCACTGGCGGGAAAATCCACGGCCGCCATTCCTTCCAATCTAGAGAAAACGCATTCACTGCGTACGCACCCCGGCACCTCTGTCTCGCCACGATCCGTGGCAACTGAGCAGACACCCTGCTTGCAAATAGGTCAATATCGGCGCCACCCAACCGGTCTGCTACCCTACCGAACAAGTCTACGTCCAACATCCAATCCGCCCGGTCCACCGCCATGTTCCGGGTCTCGTAGTCCGCTCTCCAATTGCCGGTCCCAGGCAGGTAGACCGCCTCCAAGTCTGTTCCATTCTGTAGTACCAACTCCCAAATCTCCAGACCTAATTTGATTAAGGCCCGGGACACCGTCCCGTCCTTGCGTACCAGGTATTGAACAGCCACGATATTGTCGCAACGTACCATCAGGAGCTTTCCGCGCCAAACATCTCGAAAAGCCAAAAGGCCTCTGACGTTGATGTGAAGGGCAGCTTCCTTGCTGGCCCACCTGCCATTCACCCGTAGATCTGGGCCCATCACGGCAACCCAACCTAAATCCGACACATCGGAATCCATCACCAACTCTACCGGCCGGTCTTCCCTACTCCTGCCGTTTCGCCGTGCAAGGGCGTCTGACCACCAAACTAGGTGCTGACCTGGCCCACACCAACAACTTCCTGCGCACAAACTGCTGCGCCACCCCAAGGGCGCGTACATCCTGCTGCAAACCTCGCATGTGTAGGCAAGCCTCCCTCACCATAGGGACTGTACTCTCTGCCAGCCCCAAGAAACTCTGATAGGCTATCTTCGAAACGAAGACCAACCGTAGCAGGGCCCTGGCCTTCATCCCCAGGGCTGCTACCTTCTCGACTGGCAGACTCGAGTGCAACCTGCGCGCGTCGATAACGGCTCCTAATTGCGCGATCCTCTGCATGGGGACCAAATGGGACTTGGCCCAATTTACATCGAATCGTAATGTTACCAACTTCCCTATCAACCGGGCACCTTCCATGCTGATCTCCGCTGCTGCACTTGCGACCACCAACAGGTCGTCGATGTAGGACAAATTCTCGTCTCCCTGTCGCCTCAGGGCCGCCCTCGCCTCCGCTACCAATAACGTGAAAATCCGTTGGGATGTGCCAGCCCGAACGGGAGAACGCAAAACTGAAAAATTAAACCTTTCCACCTGAACATGAGGAACTTACTCTGATCCTTGCGCATACTTACTGCATAATACGCATTCTTCAAGTCCACCGACAACATCCAGTCCCCCAACCTGAGGCCCTTCGCCACGTATGGTTCGGCTAGTGACTCGACTCTCCAGGTGTTGGACACTGTGCATCACAGTGGCCTGCGTGTGGCGACTGGGGCATTTCGAACTTCTCCAGTGGTCAGCCTCTATGCTGAGGCCTCGGAGCCACCTTTGGCCATTCGTCGGCTGAAGTTGGCCATTCAGTATGCTGTGCGTTTACGTGCTGTGGAATCCATTCCTGCTTGGGCCATGGTTTTTGGGCCAGTCGTGCGAGTCGGTAGACGCAGGGTGGGTAAGGGTGATTTCCGCGATAGGCTCCAGCAGTCCTGTCAGGAGATAGCCTTTGAAATGCCCACCGTCTTGAGGCTTGGGGGGATGCCAGTGGCCCCTTGGCTTGTCCCAAGTGGCATTTTCGTTTTCGCTCTAACGTCCCTCCCGAAGGGTTCCACTCTACCAGCAAGGTACTTACAGGAGTTCCGGCGGCTGTGTTCTCAGTACGCCGGTTATCAGCGGCTGTTTACTGATGGGTCGAAGTCAGACGCTGGCGTGGCTTGTGCTTGTGTTTGTAAGGAAGTGACGGTTGCCCATCGCCTTCCATCAGGCTATTCTGTGTTTTCTGCAGAGCTTTTGGCTCTCGGTTTGGCGGTGGAATGGATCCTTGGCCTTCAGGGCACGCATTTCATTATCTTTAGCGATTCCATGAGTGCCCTGGAGTCCTTGGCGAATTACAATCCTCGGAACCCCTTGACACAACGTGTCCAAGCTTTGCTTTCCCGCTTGCCTGGCCAGCGGAAAACCGTGCTTTTCTGCTGGATCCCGGGCCATGTTGGGATAGGTGGAAATGAGCAAGCGAATTCTGCAGCAAAAGGGGCCCTTTCTGGCCCTCTCGGAAGGGATCTCAGCCTTGTTCCCTCGGACGCTTTTCCAACTCTGCGTCTGAGGTTACACGCTTTTTGGCAAGCCTCGTGGGATGGACAGGACGGCAATAAATTACGAGCTATTAAAGGCACTGTTGAGGAATGGCACTCGGCGTGTCGCCGCAGTCGCCGTGAGGAGGTGGTGTTGGCCCGTTTGCGCATTGGTCACACTCGACTTACTCACTGTTTCCTTTTGCGGGGGGTTGACCCTCCTGAATGTTATTGGTGTCGGCGGCCACTTACGGTCCGCCACTTACTTGTTGATTGTCGCCATCTTGATGGTGTTCGTCGTCGTTTCCATCTTCCGCATGACATTGCGCGTCAGTTGGGCGAAAAGTCTCTCCTCCTGTCCGGTGTTTTTCAATTTTTGCAGGAGGTACAGATGTATGACAAGATTTAGATTAGGGGTTTGAATAACATGTGACTGAGGTTGGTGCTAATGACCAAGTTGTCGACGCGCCATTAAGCCTCAATCCCCCCCCCCCACGCAAGTCAACGTCTCCATCTTGAAAGGCGCTGCCTGCAGAAACGTATTTAACCGCTTCAAATTTAAAATCATCCGGAGGGACCCATCCGGTTTGCGAACACAAAAATCTTTGACAAAAACCCCTCGCTTCCCGAGGGATCCGGCTCTATTACCCCTTCTCGGAGCAGGCGCCGTAAAACCATGCTGACACCACCTCACCAGTGGCACCACCTCTGCAGTGTTCCAGACCGGACAAACGGGTGGGATTTTCCTTAAACTATCATGCAACCCGCCACTATCTTCAGGGCCCACTGCGACGCCCCCATTTCCCGCCAATGTTTCCAACACAAAGAAAGCCTCCCTGCCCGGAACCCTGGTTCCGACGGGCCACCCATCGACAATGGGTCAATCTCTCCTACCGCGGAAGCCGCCACTCCGACCTGGCCCCATACTCCTCCATCCTCCCCATACTCCTCCATCTTCCACATGACATTGTGCGTCAATTGGGTGATAAGTCTGTCCTCCTGTCCGGTGTTTTTCAATTTTTGCAGGAGGTACAGATGTATGACAAGATTTAGATTAGGGGTTTGAATAACATCTCTGTAATTTGTGGTGCAGTGGCAACCCGGACCACTGCACTGTGACTGAGGTTGGCGCTAATGACCAAGTTGTCGACGCGCCATTAAGCCTCAACCCCCCCCCCCCCTACTCCTCTTGAAGGGACCACCCTTATTACCACTAGACTGAAATGCCTGTTGCAACTTGTGCTTTGGCCAGCCCTGCGGAAAAACCGGCCGACCACCCCCAACTAAACTCTTTTTTTTTCAGTTGCCGATGACCTCTGTGCCTCACACAACATGTCATCAATCGGGCCACCGAACAAATTATCCTGCGTAGGTTCCACAGCTAGTAACCGTCGACGCACCTCCTTCTTATAAGCAAACTGGAGCTGACCCCTCCTGACAGCAGCCAGCTGCAAAGTATCATTAATCTGCAACACAGCAACGTCAACCAAACTCTGCCTAACCAGAGCCATCTGACTGCCTTTAAATTCAGGATTATCCTGACCCACAATTTCTAGAGACTGTAGCAAAGGTAACATAACCTGCAACACGCTGGATTGCTCAGCCCGTAGCTGTCTATCTACAGTTTCAACCACCAGCAGCTTATTATTAGCCCTGCGGTGTAAAGCCGGGGTACTAGCAGCTTCAAATTGGCGCTGAACCTCCGGGTCAGTAACATACCTGCCTTGGTTGGACTTCCAACAGCGAGGCAGACGACAACCGCACATTCTTATGGTCGTTCCACCACTGTAGGGTTTTATCCCCCATCTTCCACCGCATCACCGGCGTAATGGCCTCAGGCAAATCTAAAGCGGACGCACGGTCGGGCATTCTTTCCGACGCCGTAGACCTCATCTCTGGCCTACCATCTAAAGTAGAAACAATCCGGCTTCTCTTAAAATCATACCTATTGTCCGAATCGGACAATTCAAAACGATCGTCCTCCTCACACTGCGCGCCACTGCTCGGCAGACCCGATGTCAGTGCATGCCTAAACTCCGCCCCTAAAATAGCTGGCAACCCCTTCAAAGTTTCCTGAATCTGCATCAAGGCACTTCCGTCCATATAATTCGGCACGACCGCCGTCCTACCAACATCAAAACCATCCACTAACTGACTTCTCCCATCTCGGCTGCCGCCCGTCAACGTCCTAACTTTCTCCTTCCCAGACACGGCTCCACCGGAACGTAGTCCATACGCTTCGCACTACCACTCTTTTTCTTGGACGCTTGCATTTTCACTCCTTATTCTTGTTTTAACTAGAAAAAACCTACGCACAACAAAAAAACACAACCACAGGGATCGGGCCGACGTCAAAAGCGGTGAGTCGGACCGGAAGTGACGTGGAGGAAGTGAGAGGAGTGCTGGAATAGGCTATTTTTGTTTTTCAGGGGTCGGCGGTAAAAGGCGTTAACCCAACGGTACAACCGCTAGGGAGGATAAGCTGGAGAATTAAGTAGCGTCATGGAAAATTAAGTACACACCTCTTAAATAAATAAATAAATAAATAGGCCTAAATATGATACACACAATAAATTCAATTTACCAAAAAAAAATATGCAATTTGCATCTGTAGCAACGTTAATGTGTAGGTCTAACACAATACCAAATATGCATTTTTCACGATGTAATATTGGATGAATAATCAAACATTGTAGCACCATTCGCATGTAGCCCTACAGTATACCAATATTTCGAATTTTTTTCAACGTAACTTAAAATACCATTAACACACACGAATTTCACTTTTGTTTGTTTCTTGAAAAGAATTCTGGTTTACATGTGATGCAAACAGTTTTGAAGCACATTTATAACCATACAGGCAGTTTTTGAAGAATGTAATAATCGTGCATTTGAATCGTTAATGAACCAGCGCTCATGCATCAAAACCAAAATTGTCGAGCGAGCAATTCGGCTAGTTCTTCGTTAAATTCTCTGTCGAAATTCGTCAGAAACAAAAGGAGGTAGTTAACACATCGGCAACACATTTTTAAGGTATGAGCGAATACTTCAAAGTATCATTCATCCTACGAACGAAGTTTGTGTTGCTGTCAGCACAACGAGGATGACTACTGGCGTCCACAGAAAATTTTGAGTTCAAAAGTACTTAGTTTTTTCAAAATGTTGATGGCGTTGCATAAATACCCGTTAACTGCACCCATAACCCTTGTGGCTTTTACCTGAACACCCAAATTCACGTTGAACAATGTTGTAGTCTACTGCAAAGTACGTGGTTGTATTACTCGTTGCGGGCTTCACTTTTATCATAACGCAAAATGTGTTTTATGACGTCATTAATGACATTTTGTGGTAGAGAAATAAGCTTTAAAATACGAGCACTTGTAAGTACAGTAAAATGAACGGGGCAGAACTTATAATAGACATTGTTTAATATTCCATTCGCCTTTGGGCATGAATACGAGTTTAAATCCCCGGTTTTAACGCGACATTTTCTTTCTAAATACATTTTCAGGGAGATGTCACCTTTTTAAATAAAATTTACAATTCGGGTTATAGAATTGTGATCTCCGAATCTCGTTCGTAACAACTGCTATGTTGCAGTCAAATGGTCCGTTCGCAAATCTGTCATTATGTAACACATTTTCACAATGTCAAACAGTCTCTCTGTCTGTAGGAGTTAACGACCGGATCAATATACGCTTAGGAATTTTAATCCTAAAGTGCGAGCAAGTATGGCGTCCATAATAGCAAGTTCCTTTAAATTATATCTTTGATTAACTTTAAAACCTTTGGCGCACACCACAAAATCCTCGAGTGGGTTAAACTAGTTGTGATGTAAGGAAACTCGACAGCGTTTTATATATGTTGCTGATAAGTTTTTTTTTTTTTGCTTTTATTTTTAATATTGCTGCGAGTTTTGGGCACAAGTCATTTGGCTGTACCAATCTTCGATCGTGTGTGCAGTATCGACCAGCTTTAAGAACTGGCTCTCTGTTATTGTTCCACAATTAGAAATGGATAATCTTCCCAGTGAGCGTAGGGTTTTCGTAAGTCACGGCCATTCTGGGCGATGAAAATAATGCACCAGATGGCACTACGGAATCGATTTCTGACTGCCATATGTTAAATTAAGCAGCCATGACCCTCCATTCGTCCATGACATAAATTGCACCTTCTGCATTCCGTACGTACGTTACTGCATTTGGGACGTATCGCCTTACGTAAACGCGAATCATGCCCTGAAATTCATTAATTTCTAGGAATATATTATTCCCTAAATGTATCGTGTTTGGGTGCTGTACTGGGAGCAGATGAAGTCATATTTTTTGTTTTGCGTTATTTACCTAAAAATGGAAAAAAAAAAACGAACGTAAGTATCTTTTTTTAATTATGCGAATCCTCATTACAAGTCAGCTTCAAACTCCATTTATATACAAGGGGAACAGATTGTATTAACAAATTGAATTAGGGTTTAACATTACTCTATCGTTTGGTGTGCTAAAAGTGATGACAGTAGGGTTCTTGATTGCTACACGCATATTACCGTTCCGAAACAGTAATGTAGGCGTTTCGAGTTGTAGCCGTCAACGAGAATTGAACACTCATATCCGCCCATTCCCTGGTATTAAACTAAACTTCATGATCTATGAAATATAGGTATCCTTGCTATAATGACAGGTCTGAAACTCGATTTTATGATTAGCGAGAATCTGGACCATTAGAGCAACATTCCCCCAACTCTTTAACTGTCATTCTCTCGATAGACTCCTCTGGCCACGTCCAACAATCGGCTGTTGATGGCTAAACCATTTTCTGATAATATATCGAATTGTAACTTCGATAGCACGAGTATTCCTCTTAATGTCTTAAAGGGGATTTCCTCTTCTGATTCTACATGAATTGAGAGGTTGTTGGAAGCATATAGCATTTGGGGTGTCTTTAACAATTTCGTCTACTCTCGAAAATCAAACATGAGGCGTCCAATCATAAGGCGATATAGAAACTCTTTCAGTTAATATCAAGCCCCCCAAGCTGGGTTAATAAACTTCCTAATGTTCACGCAAAGTTGTTTGTACGACACTTTCAGAAACGTGTTATTGTTTTGATTTAAGCAAGAGAGAGAGACACCATTTCTATTTTTTTACGTTACGATAAATAGTTACTGAAAATACACAAAAAAAAATTAGCGTTACTGAAAATACACAAAAAAAAATTAGCGTTGTCTTCGCATTATGCGCCTCCAACGCCTTCTAGACAAACCCTCCAATTCCTCATTTATTTCCACAGCTGCTGTAGCTAATATTGCAAACTGAGTATCGTTTAAGGTGACCCTTCCGTTCGGAACTATGTTGTCTTTCATTGTTTGGAAAACAACTCGTCGATAGTAGTGATGGGCAGCTAACGACAGATTCGGATGAGTGCCGGGGAGAGGGTGTTGTCTGACTACTCTAGCCTTTAAACCTTTTCACCACACAACCCTGCCCCTTTCCCCAACCCTTTTCCCCGCTATACAGCCCCAGGTTGTGTACCCGTACCCGTTTCCCTCCCGCTGACGGTGTTCGCTCGCTTCGGCGTTTCCCGCTACCGTCAATTCCCTCCATCCTCCCGTCGCTGCTGCTGATCATGCATGATATATAGCCTAGGCCTACGTTTATATGTTTGTATGGTGGCTTACTGAACTACGTTATTTCTAGTGTATGTTTTTCGCTGTAGGCTTGTTTCCGATTTTCCTTATATGTTTATCCAAGTTGTCGACGCGCCATTAAGCCTCAATCGGGGCCCCCCCCCCTTATATGTTTATCTGGCACGCGCGCGGCGTAAAATCCCCCAAAAAGCTTTGAGGACATTACATCGTCCAAAAAAAAAAGTAAAACAGAACAGCCGAATGAATCTCTTTCGTACAATTCGGTGGCCCTGAAAAGGGCCGTTTTGATGTTGTTGTTCACTTAACATTTATCTCCTATCTGCGACCGTATTGCTTCAATCCATCTTTTTAGAGCTCTTTCCAGCCGTTCTATTTTAATCTTTTGCTTTTTCAGTAACATCATCTGATGTCTGTATTGGAATTTCGGGCATCTTTTAAGTCGTTAGCAGAATACTAGTTGCTTTTCTCCACTCGTTTTCACTGTCATGCTTTCTTTCTTGTACACTCCAAAACGTTATGGATGCTCCGTACATAGCGATAAGATCACCAGGAAGGAGGTTTGAATCGAGCGCGCAAAATTAAGCTTTTTCTTTTCCCTCTTTCCTTTATTGCACATGCGCAATGCCTAAGTGGTCCTAATTGAAAAGTATACCATGCGCTCGTCCGCTCCCGATTGGAAATTACTAATGGTTTCCTCCAAATTGTTCTCACATTCTTTTGTGTCTAAATTATAATTACTAACGGTCATTCTTGTCGCAGTTAACTTCAGAGTCATTGAGCGAGCAACCCGTTTAAGAATGAACCCTTGCAAATACTGAAAACGTAAAACAAAGCGAGTTCGCATAGCGACACCAGGATCAGTTGTTTTCGACCTGGTCAGTTGACGCATTACGTGCGTCGACGTGGCAGAAAAATAACCCCACAAAGTGATAATGTTGTAAGTGAGACGGACAAAGATGTAGATATTCTCGTCCAAAAGCTCAGAGATTGTGAAAATTATTCCAGCAGACTTCTTTGGCCATCTCCCCGGTTTAAATGTCTGGGTGTACTATCCGATTTTATCTGACTCTCTGGCATGAATGGTATTCTATAGACTGGAAAAAGAAATACAGTATTCACGTTCACGTGATCAATATTTGGATTTCTGTAGTTCTCATTTTAGAATAAAGCGAAAACACGCATGTTTCGGAGATGCTAAGGGCCTACGTTACCGACACTCTGGTTTCGCTTGCGAGCTCTTCCGTGGACACGTACCTTGCGTGCACTGCGAAACTACATGAACAACATTACTCACGAAGACTATAATTTGGTCTTCATCAATCGATTTCAAGACGGTATGGACTGTACGAGTTTTGTGACCGAAGATCATAGAATTGCAGCTTCTGAATCTATTACTACGTATGTATCTTTTGGTGCAGAATATGACTTTATATTTCGAAATGGGTTACGTGGAAAACCAGAGCATTACTATCAAACTACGTAACGGTGCCTTGTTGAAACTTAACTCCCCTACTAACGTGTGTTACAGTTTGAGTGTACCGCAGAGGCCTTACGTCTTAGAACTAACAATAAATCTAGCATTTAAAAAATTGCTATGTGTCAAAAGGCGAAACATCCTACTTGCGGAATGGCGGCTTCAGTGTAATTCATTAAATAATCTATGTTAATTAACCAACCAAACATCTCGCTACATTCATCGTAAAGAAAAATGGCTTCCCTAGCTCCAGGACCCCGTACAGGCTTTGACTAAAACTGTCAAATAGTAAAAAACGTTAAGTGGCTTTCTACAGTTTAAGTTTTCCCTGAACAGTGCTTACCTCACCTTCAAGTCGTCCTTCTTCCTCCCCTCTTCCCCCTAATCCGTTTTCCATTATTAACCGTTGGGAAAGAATGTCTTAAATTAACCGCCCAATCAGAAGTCTCTAAAAGGACGCCAACTCACCCTACTTCTATTAATTTGACCAATCAGAGACGTCTTTAAAATCCTACATCCATCCGAATCGAAATCTCTAATGTACTCGTCGTACAAGCCTAGACAGATTGACTGGACGTGTGAGGCTTGTGCTCCTAAACTCAAACGTAAAATGGCTACTTCTCAGGCATACCCTATTTACAATCCCTATTTGAAGATGATGTCGACGATCAAGAGATCCACAGTTGTGTGGTGCAGTGGCAACCCGGACCACTGCACTGTGACTGAGGTCGGCGCTAATGACCGAGCTGTCTACGCGCCATTAAGTCTCAATCCCCCCCCCCCCCCACAGTTCCGAGCCGGCTTCACTCCCCATTCTTCAGTCAAAATTGACTACAAGATATAACAGAGAATATTTTTTGAACAAAACCATTCGTATGAAGCCTTCAAAATTACTGGATATGCAGAATTCTCCAGAAGTTATTGATCCGACTGTTAGCCTGGTGCTAGCATCAACGGGGTCATCATCAACATATAGTCAAGGAGCAACATCTCTCGAAAGCAACATTACAACAGATACGTAAGCTTCAACTGTTGAAAAGTGTAACACAACAGCCTGGCTTTCTACTGAAAAACTTAAATAACACAACAATAAGGGACTAGAACTCGCACCTAAGAAGAGGAACGCGTTTAAACGAGGTTTGGCTTTGGAAGAAGTGCGGAGTCTTATTCACGTGAAATGTCGCCCTCACAATTTGTGTACGGTCTTGCAGGCAGGTGTGTTCAAACCAGACCCAAAATAATTTTTAGTGTTGAACCGATTTGTACAAGTGAAACCGTACAAAGACGACGTGTACATCTACGTTAGAAATTTCAACTTTAACCAGGTTGAATTAAGATGGGTACCTTCAAGAATCAGCTTAAATCTGGCGTATGACGATTGGGTTAAATTACACCACCCACGCATGTTAGCACGCATTCAAGATGCCATCGAACAATGTCTTATGAACCGCCCTCCTAAAGAAAACGAAACTATCAAGGAGGAAGGAGTAGTGAAGGGCTGTTAACGACAGATTCGAATAAGCGCTGGGGGTTGGGTAGGGAGGGAGGGGGTGTCTGACGACTCTTGCCTTTAACCCTTTTCACCACACAACCTTTCCCTTAACCCTTTCCCCATTTTCCCCAACGCTTTCCTAGCTACGCAGGCCCAGGTCTTGCAGTACGAGCTCACTTGGCATCTCTCGCTCCGCCCGCTAGCGCGCCTTCTTCTTTTTTCCCGTTCCCGTTTCCCTCCCAATGACGGCGTTCGCTCGCTTTGTCGTGTCGTGGTCGATGCTTGCCCACACCACTGGTTTCGTCCTTTCCCTCATCCCGGCAATGCTGTTGATTAGCCTAGACCTACGTTGATGCATACAGTGCGTCGTAAAAAAAAAAACAATATAAAGCTTTATTGAGGACATTACATCGTCCGAAAAAAAAATTAAAAAGTAAAGCAGAACAGCCAGATGTCTTTCGTACTATTTGGTGGCCTTGATAAGGGCCGTTTTGATGTTATGGTTCACTTTACCTCCGTCTCCTGTCTTAGCGACCGTATTGCTTCAATCCATCTTTTAGAGCTCTTTCCATCCGTTCTATTTTCATGTTTTCCTCTTTCAGTAATATCATCCGTCGTATATATGGGAATTCAGGGCATTTTTTAAGTCATTGGAAGAATGATAGTCGCTTTTCACCACTCGTTTTCACTGTCATGCTTTCTTTCTTGTATACCCGCAACTTTATAGGTATCCAGTCATTGCGACGTATGTATCTATAAGATCCCAGGAAGGAGGTTTGAATCAAGCGCTGAAAATGAAGCTTTTCCCTCTCCCATACTGCACATGCGCGATGCCTAAGTGGTTCTAATTGAAAAGAATACCGTGTGCCCTTCCCCTCGCAATTGAAATTAGTAATGGTTTCCTCAACATCGTTGTCACGTCCTTTTGTATCTAAATTATAATTATTAACGGTCATTCTTGTCGCAGTTAACTTAAGAGTTATTGAGTGAGCAACCCGTTTAAGAATGAAGCCTTGTAAATAATGGAAAAAGAAAAACAAAGTGAGTTCACATAGCGACACCGGGGCCACTTGTTTTCGACCTGTTCAGTTGAGCGTTTGCATTACGTGCGTTAATATGGCAGAAAAAGAACCCACAGAAAGTGACAAAGATGTAGATATTCTTGTCCAAAAACTCAGAGAGTGTGAAATCCAAACAAAAATTATTCCAGCCGACTTCTGCCATCTCCCCGGGTTAAATGTCCGGGTGTACAACCCGATTTAACCCGAATCTTTGGCATGTATGGTATTCTTTAGACTAGAAAAAGAAATACAGTATTTACGCGATCAATATTTGGATTTCTGTGGTTCTCATTTTAGCATAAAGCGAAAACATGCCTGTTTTGGAGATGTTGAGGACCTACGTTACCGATACTCTGGTTTTTGCTGGCGAGCTCTCCCGTGGACATCTACCTTGCGTGCACTCCGAAACTATGAACAAGATTATTCAAGAAGACTATAATTTAATCCTCATCAACCGATTTAGAGACGGCAAGGACTGTATGAGTTTTGTTACTGAAGATCATAGAATTGCAGTTTCTGAATCTATTACTACCTATCTGTCTTTTGGTGCAGAACGTGACTTTACGTTTTGAAACAGGGGTTATGTGGAAAACCAGAGCTTTACGGTTAAACTACGTAACGGTGCTTTGTTGAAACTTAACACCCCTACTAACGAGTGTTACAGTTTGGGACCGCAGAGGCCTTACGTCTTAGAACCCACAATAAACCTGGCATTTAAAAAAATTGCTACTTCTCAAAAGGCGAAATATCCTACTTGTGGAATGTCGGCCTCAGTGTAAATTATTAAATAATCTATGTTAATTAACCGACCAAGCATATCTATACATTCACGGTAAAGAAAAATGGCTTCCCCAGCACCAGGACCCCGTATAGGCTTTGACTAAAGCTGACAAATAGTGAAAAACGATAAATGCTGTTCTACGGTTTAAGTTTTACTTGAAACTCTTTTAACTCACCTTCAAGTCATTCTCCTCCCCACATCCGCCTTCTGTTATTAACCATTG
>JAHWFP010119742.1:12170-28056 GCA_023313725.1 Lithobius niger | reverse complement strand
GAAACAATGTCTTAAATTAATCGACCAATCAGAAGTTTGTAACAGGATGCCAACTCGCCCTACTTCTATTAATCGACCAATGAGAGACGTCTTTAAAAATTCTACGTGTACCCGAATCAAAATCTCTAACGTAGTTGTACAAACCTAGACAGATTGACTGGACGTGTTACGCTTGTGCTCCTAACCTAAACTTTCACTACAATGGATTCTGCTAAGACCTTTCCCTATTCATAACCTCTATTCGAAGATGATGTAGACGACCAAGAGATTGACAGTTCCGAGCCTGCTTCACCCCCATTCTTCAGTCAGAATTGACTACATTACAACAGAGAAGATTTTTTGAACAAAACCATTCGTACGAAGCCTTCAAAATTCTCGATATGCAGAATTCTCCAGAAGTTGTTGATCTGACTGTTAGCCCGACACCTGCAACAATTGGATCCTCAACCTCTTATAGTCAAGGAGCAACATCTCTTGAAAGCGACATTACAACTGATACACAAGCTTCAACTGTTGAACAGTGTAACACATCAGCCTGGCTTTCGACGGAAAAACTTAAACAACAGAACAGTAAGGGACTCGAACTCGCTCTTAAAAACAGGAACGCGTTTGAACGAGGTTTGGCTATGGAAGAAGTGCGAAGCCTTGTTGACATGAAACGCAGCCCTCAAGATTTGTTTACGGTCTCGCAAGCAGGTGTGTTCAAACCAGACCCAAAAGAATTTTTAGTGTTGAACCGCTCTGGACTTTTTGTACAAGTGAAACCATACAAAGACGACGTGTACATCTGCGTTAGAAATTTCACCTTTAACCAGGTTGAATTAAGATGGGTACGGTACCTTCAAGAATCGTCTTAAATCTGGCATACGACGATTGGGTTAAATTACACCACCCACGCATGTTAGAACACATTCAAGATGCTATCGAACAATGCCTTACGAACCGCCCTCCTAAAGAGAACGCAACTATTCAGGAAGAAAGGGCTAATCCCACCAGCTATCCAACTCGTCTACCTGGGAATATCTTGCAGCACCGTCACCAGCTGATAGGCCAAAAACGAGTTTGCATCGGACGACACTACAACTCCGACAATGTTGTGCAGGTTAGCCTTTTACAGTTTCATGCTACGCCACTGAATGAACATTTCAATCCATTGAAGGGGATTCACCTAAATTTGGATGCCTGGAAAGAACTTGTGAAGCATGCAGGGGAAATCAATGAGCGCATTTTCCTATGCGACGAATAAATGTAACATGCAGATATGAGTGTACTGTAAATATGAAGGAGACTACTCGTGATACTAAGTCTTTCTAGTGTGTTAGGTTATTATTGTGTTGTGTTGTGCTGTGTTGTCGGCAAACTACGAAATGTATATGTAAGTATTCCTTTTTTTAGTAAATTACGTATGTTTATAATAGTACAAATAACAGAAATAGGCTAGTTATTTTCTCTTATTGTAAATAGCATATTACTTTTCAATCATTATGTATCAGTGTGTATATATGGGAATTTGACATATTTTTAAGTACCTTAAATATTACCTAGTATTGCGTAACTTTTTTTAAATTTCTTATTGGAACCAAAAAAATGGTAGAAATAGTGTCCGTCTTAACGAATGTGTTGTGCTGTGTTGTTGTCTAGCTACGAAATGTATCTGCAACTATTCATCTTTAGTAAATGACTTATGATTATAATATTGTGAATAATAGAATTCCGTTATGGAATTTTCAATGTAATAGGAATAGGCTAGTGATTTTCCTTATTGTAAACAGCTTTACTAATATCTGTAACATTTTACTTTTTAATTGTTATGTATCTTTGTAGATGAATTTTTCGTATTTTTAAGTAGTTTAAATAATATCTAGTATCACTTAACTTTTTTTTAAATTTTCTATTGGAACCAAAAAAGGTAGAAATAGTGTGTATATGTGTCTTAACGGAATAAAGTTTTAAAAAGTATCATTTCTTATGTTTTATTGCATATGCATATAAAATAGATACATAGAGTACAGTATTTCAACATTTGTAGGCGAATAATGGTTTAGACGTTTGACTATAACATTGAGAGTCGCTTCTAATTACACCAAATGTATGTATGATAAAAACACTGGGTTGACGCACTTTCGAACGTAGTAAAAGGTCGCATGGGTCACATTCACATACAGTTTTGCAATTTTCGGATCTAACATAGGCAACGTTCGTAGTTTTAGTGTATTCATGGTGAAGCTACAAATGCATTACAACTGAACGGTTCTTGTCGATCTTGGCAACAGTCTGATAAGAGCAATAGAGAACAACATTTATTGGATTTGCGAGCGCAGTAGAGAATTTCAATTTGACTAAAGTGACTTCCAGTCGGACATTGTTCTGGGGTTAAATCAAAACAATGGATACATGTACTCTGCTTTATAATCTAAGTAAGTCAGAGCCAGACTTTCGTCTTTTTTATGCTTCCCTGTAGCAGTATAGAGACATATAGTCACGGGTGTATAAATTGTTTGTGAAGTGCGAAATAAAGGGGTGATTATGTATTGTCTGACCATCGACGCACAAAACGATGTGATTTTGGTCAAAATGCTGGAAATTAAAGGGGTTGGCCCCGTAATCACCACTGTATGCTTTGTTGATAATTAGTCCTACGGTAATGTGACAGGGTAATGGTCTAACAATCGCCAAATCGGTTGAACCTTCTTGAGCACTAGCAGCAAGTGTGAACACCTTACATTAATTTTTTCTAATTAAATATTTTGCGGTCGTGTTTTCCAGGACCTTCGCTTGGCTCAGTAAAATATTGGGGCTTGCTTTCACTTTTTTGACGTATAATACTGCTTTAGTAGTATGTATTTGTGGTGATTTTGCTTAGTCGCCGCACATCACAGTAAATCTGTCACTAGAATGAATGAGTCTTAAAAGAACGTCAACACCGTTCAATAAATATCGTTCTTGCTGACACCAATCAATGTGTAATTTTCCCAGTAATTCCCAAGTTTTTCCACCAACCCCTTTTTGTTTACGCAGTTTCAGCCGTTATTTGCACCGTTAGTGGTTGGGTCTACATCATCAAATTGGGCGGCGACATAAACCAACCTCGTACACCCAATTGGCTTCGTTTAGCTTCATGACCGTAGCTTAACAAGTCTTCAATATAACTCCGAAAAGGGTAGCTTGCGTCACTTGAAGAAACCAAAGTCTCGTTGAGAGAAACATCAATTTATTGAAATAGACTACGAAGAATGTTATTTATGGGAGATACCTTATCGGCGGCGGTCAGTGCTGTGATACCATCAGATGTCACTTTGATATTCAACAGTAGTAAACTATCGTTCAAGTCTAAATAATTGTCAAAAGCTGTATTTGTCACTAGAAATTCAATCGGCATCCCTTGTGTAATGGAATGTATAGGAAATTGTTCCACGTGAGTCATTTCAGTTGTATCAACGGAGGTGGGGTGGGGGGACGTCAAAAAGCCCCAATCCACCACTGGGACACTCTTCAGACGAATGATGTAATAACGACATTTTGGTAAATTAGTTTTAGTCAGTATGTCAGGTGCTTTTAACAAACCCTGACAAGACTGTAATATACAAGTTCTAAACAAAATTTAAAACTACACTATTGCACCCGCCAACTAAGTCCACTGCATCCCATTAGAGACTGTTTCATAAACATTTGTTTTTCACCTAACAAACCCGACCATGAACTAAGCCATTACAACAGTAATGCAGAGTAGCAAATACTTGGTCTTGGGAAAGCCTCTTTTTCCACCTATAATGAACTAAGTCGCATCACGAACATTTGTGAGTGCAAAATGCAAGCATTTGACATCCTTCTTTTTACACTAATTGTTGCCAAGTTTATTCATCCCATGACAAATCACTTGTGAACCGAGGTGCTCTAAACATATACTGCAGTGTGCTATAGGCTAGCATTCTTTCTGCCCATAGAACTAAGTCCGTTATGGCAATCGAACATTCCGATTGAGATGAGCAGAAATTAATGTTACCCTATTCACCCTTTAACAATAAAACACGACAAAACTTAACACAACCACGGCCAGATGCAGTGTTATCAAAACATTAAGTCAACCTTCGTATAATATAGCAGTGATTAGCGCACTTCCCTGAGTTCAGTTGTCTTAGTTATCCATACCAACAGTATCCCCTTAACCCCTCTCTTTTTCCAACCTAAAGAACTAAAACCTGAATAAGGTACTCTGACATTATGAGTAGGCTGGATTAGAATACAATCACTCAGTGTGCCATTTATAACCTTACCCTATGTGTGTTTTGAACCAGCAATCCTTATAAGAAAATTATAGCATACATCAACCGACATTGTACCAACGTTCACCCCATAGTTTCAACTGTGCACCTCGTGACAGTCCATCTGATGTTTGGCCAGCAGCGTGAATCTGTTGAATTGGCGTTTTTCAACTTTGACCTAACAGTCAACTGGTGAAAAACCCATTTAAGGAGAGAAACCAGCGCTGTTTCAAACCCCGGTCGAGTCATTGGTATGATAACAGGGTGTTTGGGGGTTCAGGTGCAGAGATATTGAAGTGCGCCCCCCTCCCCCCTTTTGTGTTTTCGTATCTGCTTATCTTGAAGTGACTGTTTATGGCGCTGATCTTGCAGCACTATTTTCATTTATGTAAACATTATTATTAAATGTTAGCCCAACTAGAATAGAAAAACTAGAAAAACTAGAAAAACTAGTACTGGGCCCGCTGCTTTTCGTTGTTTTTGTCAACGATTTACAGTACCGCGAGGGCGTCACTTTCCAATACAAATTTGCTGACGATCTAAAGGTGGGTGCCCCCATTAATGACCTTACACCGTCATCTTCTACCACGTTCGATCTTAAATATATCTTCAATTGGAGCAGAGACTGGCAGTTGCCGCTTGCTGTCCCGAAATGTCTGGCCTTCCACGTCGGAAAAAATAACCCGTCTCATAGTTTTTTTTTGGGTAATCGCCAAATTCCAGACGTTTATTCTGTCAACGATCTTGGTGTTTGCCTTAATGCGGACCTAAAGAGTACAAAACACTGTGACCAGATTGTTGCCGGGGCTTTCAGACGGTTGGCCATTGTAAATCGATGTTTTACGTCTGGTAAAATGAATCTTAAAGTTTGGGCTTTTAAAGTGTTCGTTCGTCCATTGCTTGAATCTGCAAGCCAGGTGTGGTCGCCATCTCTCTTAGGGGACATCGATAAGATCGAGCGTGTCCAGCGACGTTTTACAAAGGGCATCATCAGTTTAAGAAACTTAACATATACGGAAAGACTTGTGATGACAAACCTTGAGTCGCTGGAGCTGCGAAGACTTCGTGCGGATCTTTATCTCACTTTTAAGATTATCAGGGGCTTCATGGATATTGATCTACCGTTGTTTGATTTAGCACCAAGTGTCAACACACGTGGCCACCCCTTTAAATTGGCCGTACAAGCTTCGCACCGCGATTGTAGAAGGAACTTCTATTCCTTGAGAGTAGTTCCTGTCTGGAACTCCCTTCCCGAAGCTGTAGTCACTGCTCGCAGTCCAAAACATTTTCGGTCAATCATGTCAAAGCATTGCTTGAAACCATTCTTGAAACGTCCTGAATTTTTTTGGTAATTTCGTATTTAGATCTGTTCTTTTTGCTTTTGTAGCTTAGCTTTCCTGTGGCGCTTTGTCAAGGCTGGCTGTTAGTGATCCTCGGATCCTTGCCAGACCTGCTGCTCCTGCGGCAAAATATTATTATTATTATTATTATTATTATAGAGTGGTAAAACAAGTAAAGTAGTAATTAGTAAATGGAAAATTGGTTTAACGAGTTATCCTTGAGTGGAATTCAATACGAGTTCAGATTAATAACTGGTTGGTTTCGTCCTTAATGAACTTAGTTTAAAGAAAAAGACCCTCACATTTAAATTGGTTTGAATTGGCAGATTTAAATCGGCAAGTATTTGGAAATTTCCGTGGGAAGTGGAGGGAATTGATGAGTAATTAGCTGGTTAATTGACCTCTTCACCTTCAGTTTGATTGCAACCGGAAACCTGGTTTGGTGGTGTTTGTTTGCCGTGGCTGTCGTTTTCATCATTATTGACAACAGCAGTTTCATGTGTTTTATTGCGATTTGATTTTGTTTTTTCTCCTCTTCCTGTCTCCCGTGTGTATTTGCTTTGTTACATGGCAAACGAACTTTCGAGTGCTTGCTGAATGAAATAAAATGATAAATTTTCCTCTGGGCGCCGAAACGTGGCTCCTGAGGAGAACAGCTCACCGCATGCCACTCCAGCTTATCGACTGCGGGGCCTGGTTCACGAAAAAGAACAGCCTGTAGGATGATAGCGTGAAAAGGCATAAAATAGTGGAGTACTAATTTCCACGGCGATTCCTGACCGGTTTAAAGATACAGTTGGATAGAGTTTGTTAAGGGCTACCTCATCTATGAAGATTGTGGTGAAAAAACAAAGATTTCAAAACTCAAAATTAGGGTTGTATTGAGAGTCCAGCAGTCAGCGCCCCTGGTGGCCACGTCGAGACCAGGCATGGAGTTCGGCCGAAAGTAGCGTACAGGGAGAAATTTGCGGCGCTATATGTTTTAAATAATTTTTTTTTGATTTTGTTGGCAATTACAATTGTTTGCAATAGAAGGAAAAAGTGAATGTTGTGCGATTGCAGATACGACCATGTTGCTTGACTACCATAATTAAATTGATTAATTTCCCTGTTTCTTTGTGTTTTAAAATGCTAGATTGACGGCTCCAGAAGATGGGCGCCCTGACACCAACCCTGTCTCGCTGGTGACCCCAGATCAAAGGATGGGGGACAGGAAAGGATCCCACATGAGAATTTTGCAGATGATTGTTTTGGTAAATTGCCTATTGGGTGTTAATATTATTGTTAGTATGATCTCTGTCAGAATCTCGGAAATTGCGTTTATTTAGTTCCCTTGAAAACTTCACTTTTACTATTAATGTTACAGTAACACCGAAATTAAGTTAAGAGTTATTGGATAGAGTTATAAAATAATAGTTAAATTAACTTTGCCGTCCAATTTACCGCGTTCTTCATACCCCCCCCCCCCCTTTTTTTTCCTGTCAGTAAAAAAACCCGAGATCTGACGGGGGAAACATTGTGTATTGATACACACTGGTGCAAAGGCAGTGTCCTGCACCATAAACGCTGTAGTGTGGTGGTGTGTTCTAAAATATGCGTAATTAAGTGGTCGTACTGTATTGCGTATTGTTAAGGGGAACAATTTTGTAATTGCCACACACCAATCAAGGGTCTATTTTTGTAATGTATCGATATGTCAACCTGTTGCTAGCTTGTGGGAATAGGATTGGGTTATTGATTTCTGTATTAATGTTAATTTGAATCTAAATTGATCCGTTTCATATCGCTCCGTGACTATTAATCACTCGGATTTCAAGATGGGCCCAAACTACGTGTGGGCGGAGATTTGAGTGGGTGGGCAGGTCTTTGGCTGAGAAATAGGGTTCTCTGCAATACCGCTCAGGCTTGCGAGTGAAGAGTGTAATAAGAGTTATGACTTGGTGTGGCGTTGGGAAGCCTATTTTGACCAAATCTGGAGAGTGAATGAGATGAGAAAGGTCTTACTGGACCCAATAAGCTTCAAAAATTCAAACCCAGACCCAGAAAAATCCCCCGCCCCTTTCTGACAGGCCGAAGGCCAAAAAATAAAAGTTTGGTGGTAGTTCGTTCCAGTATTCCGTCATGATCAGATGTAAAGTTGGAAGATTTAGGCTTTAAATTTTTTTGTTTGAGGGAAAAGTGGGTTTTGGAAAGTATTTGTAATTCGGTCAGTTTCGGTAAAAGCTTGTAGGGAAGGTCAAAATTTTAGTTTCTGTGAAGAAAAGGGCTAGAGGCCGACCAGAGTTCCTTGGAAAATAGAGGTGAGTGGAGGCATGGTCGTGCGCATATTTGTGGAGGAGGTTATTTAGAAAAGCCAGTGATATATATTGTTGATAGAATGAAAAATTGTGTTTTTGTGGATGGAGAGTGATGAGCTTTATGATTTGATTTTCGAAATAATTTTGGCTGACTGTCTAAGAAAATTCTTTTGTATGTTTTAGTATTAATTAACCTAGGGATTTTCGGGGAACTATTGGCAATCACCCTAGGTGTTCTTATGGTTTTAGCAGCACTCTCTTTAATTTGGAATCATGAAATGTGGTATTTCCTTCCGCTTCCCTCAGGTGTGGGTTACGAGTTAACCGAGACATTTGGTTATTTTTGGCAAAGTTTTTGATGATTTTTTTTTTGGTAAAGTTTTAGTTAATTCCTTTGTGGATTGATACGTGGGACTGTATGGTTACAGTATATAATTGTTTTTGGCAATGTAAAGTAAGTGTGTGGGCAAATGTCGTAATATGTAAAGAAAACAATAGATCCAAACTCATTCCAAGTTTTTTTTTTGTCATGAATTCAGTATAGTAAATTTTAAGAGTACTTATTGGGGGATTAATTGTAGGAAAAAAAATCATAAGAAATCCACAGCACTTCTGTGAAATGGATTGATTAGCGTTTTGCATATGGGTCCGACTTTTGAGTATAAAGTGTATTTGTAGAGTGATTAATTGGCAAAAGATTACCAGTTAGTTGACCCAACAACATTTTTGTTTGCTCAACTAACTGGTCCGCTTCCTCCAGGGCCAAACCTGGTTGACAATATGGCAAGCTCGGCTAGGATTTGGTGATTTTTGTTTCTCATTAATTATACTAGCTGTGCGTAACGTAGAAGTAACATTTTCATGTTGAAATTTTGTGGTATGTGGCAATTTTAAACAAACTTTTCTCCCGTGTGGAAAAAGGTTTTTTTTTTTTTGAACGGGAGTGAAGCAGCCCATAACGGCGCAATTGTCTTGAAGTGACAGTATCCATGCCCTCCACTCTCTTTATAGAGGAGTTAGCGAAGAATATAGTAACATATTCTGGTGTGGAAAGTCTGGAGGGTTTCGTGACATCTTTATCAGAATTGGCTCATTTTTCAGAGTGGTATATGTTGACGGACTGGCTGCAGTGCTTTGTTTGTAGATTTAGATTCCGGGGTGCAGCGAAAAGTTTTGTTGAGGGACACCCTCTTTTGAGAGAGACAAATTGCCTCAGGTTGTTAAGAAATCAGTTGGGCCAAAGATTCACCATGTAGTAGTCTGAAATCCCCCACCCCCCGAGAATAGTGGTTCCAGTGATGAGGGCACCTATTCTGGACGAATTGCTGGGGGAAATTCCTTTTTATTCGGGAGAACACGGTGCACCCGCATACATTCAACAGGTTCGCCAAGGCCCTTCGTGACACTGCTCGATTTGAAAGTTGGTCTGAGGGGGAGCTGTGCTATTTCGCCCGCTTAAGACTCGAGGGCAGAGCTTACACTTTAGTATCGTTCCACCCTATGCTCTGTGTTGTCAATGATTACAGAACCCTTATGGGGAGTTTGTCGAGAAAGTTTGTAATGACGGTATAAACCGAGTGGTTCGAGCCACGGAGGAATTGGGTTTAGAGGGTTGCGTAGGAGGACGGAAAGGACTTATGTGTGTTCCTGAGTGTCAACTTAGTAGGCAGAATTGGGTTTGGAGCCGTTTTCGTTGGAGATTTTGGCAACCCGAGTGACTGGTTTGTGTCCCTCTTGGGTAAAGTCGAAATAAGACAACAAAGTGGTAACATGTACTTGTTGTGATGCGGAGTTTTACCCGGTACATTGAGCTACTCGGCACCCCCACGAGATATCAGCAGAAAAATATAGTGATATCCCATTGTTTTTTGAAGAATTAGCTGAAAGGGGTACTTATCTTTACAATCACTTGGAGGAATATTTCGTGGAAGGAGAATATCCTTGCTTTGCGTGTCGTGGCAACCTTGGGAGCTTCAACAATTTGTGAGTTTGCGAGTTGCTCTTTTTTGAGAGTGAGATAGAGTTGGACTGGGAACCCTTACACGTGGATTTAGACAGCTGGGACGAGGAGCTGGAACCACCCGCAGTCAATAATAATCTCGTTATAAAGGATGATTGGATAGAGGATGAGGATTATTTGGCGGGCTTGGATGTTGAATTTGATCCATTTATCATAAATCCGGCAGGTGAGGGTGACGAGGAGGAGTTGAATCACTGGAATTGGGAAGCCGAACACAATTTGTTAAACCGAGATAGTGATTACTGGTCGGACAGGTCTGGCGACAGCAACGGCTTTCGGTAGGGTAACTGCATTGTGTCTGCATTGTTTCCTGCGATAGACGCTTTTAGTCTTCAGGCTGGGGACCATATCTGATAATATCCACCTGAGGGTAGCAGTACTTTAAGTACAACTTCCCTCTAATCAGGTGTCATTTTTTGATGCTATCCCCCTTTTTGATGGGACAGGAGGGGGAATCAACTTTTAAATCATTTTTTGAATCCATCCGTTCAACAGCTGCAGTTTGTGGCTTGGATGACAGTGTACAGACTTCGGTGGGGAAGTCCAATTTGAGGGGTGTTGCTGCACTTGCCTTAATGAATTCGTTTATGGTCAGATACTGTTCGACATTGACAATTTTTGAGTTTTCCTTGAGGCAGGTTTTGCAGCGTTACAGGCAAACTGGCCGGACGGCGCATGAATCATCGTAATATTTTGTGATTGATGATGGTAATTTTTTTTTTGAAATGCGTCTTCAGATTCTTTTCTACAACGTACATCTTGCAGCAGATCAAATAGATACATATAAATCTCTGCCGTCCTTTGAAGGGAGTGGTGGGGAGGAGGTTCTTAGAACTTTCTTTTTCCGCATTTGTGCAGCCGGGAGACGCTTGGGGTGAAGACAGGACCAGCAGGTATTGGTAGCTAAATCGAAATTGAGAGGTGCGGCTGCAGTAGCATTGATGAATTCGGATGCTGTTAGGTATAGTGCGACCTTGCATTTTCTTTTCCTCGAGACAAGCCTTGACACGTATTACAGTGGAAAATTACAGTGTTTTTTCTTTTTGCCTTATTATGAAACCCCCTTCTGTAGAGGACCTGTTGACAGAAATAGCCTTTTATTCCGGAGAGAAAGGAGTGAGGGAGTTAAGGGATTTTTATGGGGAATTGAATCACACAGCTCAGTTTGCTGGCTGGTCGCCTGCACAGTTTTGTCATGTTTGCCGAATCAGGCTGGTGGGAAGGGCCTTTAGATTTGTTTGTGACTCACCACATTTGTGGTATACTCCATCCCCAAGTATCCTTTTGGATGTACTGTGGAAGGAATTCGCTACCTTTGATCGCTAGAGAAGTTACTCATGGAATTCGTTTCTTGTCTGAAAATTGGTAGGGTATGAAACCGTCCCCTTGTGTTGTGGCCGCGATTTTTCAGGCCCTCCCTACCTATTACGGGTAGGGCAATGAAGTAAGTTTTAGCGCTTCTTTGATGAGTTAGAGAAAGCTTTAGCATTATTTGATTGGTCGGATGCACAAAGTTGTGCCATTTGTCGAGTTAAGCTGAGGGGTATGGCGGCTATTTACGTGCGTGACTCATATAGGCTGGGGGAATTGAGACAGTATTTTGTCATACAGTAGGATTTGGTGGTTCCGTCTATATATTTTTTGTTGTGGTTTTGTTTTGATTGCCCCCTCCCCCCCTTTTACGTTGTCGTGAGTTAGAATGGATCAAACTCCCGGCCGAAGTCAATTTTTGAGTTCACAGTTGGAGCAGGTACAATATGAAAAGGTTGGGTAAAATGACAATATTTTAAAACACCTGATAGTGAAAAGAACGAACAGTATTGGGTTATACACCGCAAAAACAACGAATCGGTTCGGAGGTCTCGGGATAATAACCGTTATCTTAAAGACATCTTGGAGAGAGAATAATACAGTTAACCAGGGAAAACTGTGAGTTGAGGGCTGTGGTTAGGGCCTTTAGACAAAAGATAGAGGGAGCAAAACAAAATTTGGGGAATTCAACTCAGCCGTTGGGGAATCCTCCCCCTTACCCGAGTCCCCCCGGTTTTGGCAGCCATGATAACTGTTCTGTCGCTGAAAACTCCACAGTAGTACCTGTGGGTGGGCATTGGGTTCCCCCATTTTTACACAGAGAACCCCATCTTTAACTCCTTCATTGAGTCCACGACCAATTCGGAAACCCGGACCACTGCACTGTGACTGAGGTTGGCGCTAATGACCAAGTTGTCGACGCGCCATTAAGCCTCAATCCCCCCCCCCCCAATTCGGAAAGTGAAATCGGTTATAAATAACTGATTTGAGTGACATAGGCTTAATCCTTAAACAAAAACAAAAAATAAATAAATAAATTGATTGATTAATTAATTAATGAGTTAGTTAAAATAGAACACAATGGCAGTTAATGTCTCAGGGTGGCTCCAGCTTATTCCACAGTATAGTGGACAAGAGGAAAGAGTGGGAGTGGAGGAATTTTTTGATACCATTGCCAGTATGGGTGACCTGGCCACATGGACCGAACCAATTCGTTTGGCTGTGGCGAGAGGGAAATTAAGGGACGAAGCAGCCAGGTTTATTAAGGACTCTAAAACAACTCGAGCGTTGACCACACTTGATGATTTCAAGGCAGCAATTGTGAATCAGTTTAAGCCTGATAAACCATTGGGGGTTCAGTTGACAAATTTTATGCAAATGAGACAGGGAGATAAGGGAAACGCACGTCAGTATGCTATACGTGTGGAGAAAATGGGAAGAGAGATAGTGGGGTTGGCCAAGCCTGCTCAGGATTGCTTGGTGTTGGCACAATATATCAAGAGTTTAAAAAATAATAGAGTAATAGGTGAAGCTGGGGAAGAGGAAAAAACTGGTATGCGGCAGAAGGGAACAAACGAAACGCTGGCAAGACTGGTGTTGGAACGGCTGGACAGGCTCCAGTCTGAGAATGCTAATAAATTGCCTGAAACAAATAAGACTGGGAGTTGTAAAACACAGTTAAAACAGGTGATTGAGCGTTTGTCTCACTTGAATCAACCCCCTCCCCCCTCCCAGGTGTCTGTAACTTCATCCTATCCGGATCCAGAGCCATATGAAAAGGTTTTGCAGATATTCGAGCAGTTGGAAAGGGAGGTGCTGGAAAAGTTTGATGAAAAAACAAAACTAATGGACAAGAAAGAGAATGAGAGAAAAATGGGAGCGGCCGGCCTATCCTAGTGAGGGCCCCGGCCCCCAGAAGAAAATTGGAGGGAGTACCCCCGCATGTACAGTGAGGTGGGAAATTATACTGATCCCCCACCTCCTAGGCGCCTCCTGGGCTCCTGCTTCCTGTGTCAAAGGGAGGGACATGTCGCTGCATATTGTCCACAAAGACCCTCAAAGATGGGATATTTCCCACCACCAGAAAATAGAAGGGTTTCTTCCCGTAGCTCCAATCAATTGGAAGGCCGAAACTCGGGCTGGCGGACCCCTATGGCGGTCCATCCTCAGGCCCCCCCCCCCCCCCCCGCATCAGGTGAAGGCTGAGTATGGGTTCGAATCTTAGTCACACCAGGAAGAGGACCATTTAAACTATTGAGGCCCTAGGGAGAGGCGTCAGCAATCTTAGATAAGGCCGTAGATAAAGCCCGACTAGACACCCAGTATTTAAGCCAAACTACTATGTATGAAGTTTCGGGAGGCCTTTATCCCCGGAGTTCCCTCCCTATAGTGATGGGATAGGCTATATGTATGGAGTGGAAGTACGCATGGCTCGAGCATTAACATTCTTTCACGTGCCATGTTGATACGACTGCAGCAAATTCCAGGATCAGACATCCAAAAGCAGCCTACGAAAATCCATGCTACAACTGTTGCAAATGCTGTGTATCCATTAGATGGTAAATATATGGTCACAACTAAACTTGATACAACTGTCATTGATCTCCCCTTTTTTGTTCCAAGGGGAGTGCTGGCAGAAAATCACGATGCTATACTTGGCATAGCAGCCATGCGCACTTTGGGCATTATTTTTAATGTACCACGAAAGGAATTATATAACACCCGTTTTGTTATTACTTTGAAGCTAGTAGATCCTCAGGGTCAAATATCGGAAATTATATCTGATGTTGTAGTAAATGATGTTGGAATAAACTGTATTAAAGTGCTTCTGAATGAAACGTTACGAATTGAGCCCCTTACAAGTTGTGTGGCCAAGTTATAGATTCAGAATGCAAATAAAGCAGCTGGTTATCTCATAGAGAACCTGCCCCATTCATCCATCCCTGTTAAGCTGACAGAGTCATTGGTGAGAGTTAAGGAAAATCAGTTGACAGAGGTAGTTGTGACAAATTGTACGGCCGAATCAATTGAATTAAAAGCCGGTGTTAATATGGGCCAGGATGCACAGGAGGTCAGTTGCAGCCTGCTGCTTTGCCCGTAGAGGCAGAAAGAGCCCTGACAAAAGAGGTTGAATAGACCTCTAGACTTAACCCTGTTCAAATTAGACCATCTCGAAAGAGAATAAGTGGAAAATCTGTTTAAAAAACATCCGGCCGCTTTTGCTCATGATTTGAGCGAAACAGGATACACCGACATAGCTGAAATGAGAATACCTTTAACTGATTCTGAGCCAGTATTCCGTCGCCCTTATGCTGTTCCGGCACTATAGGCCTTGAGGCACTTGTGGCCACTTCCCCCCTCCCCAGTCAGCACACACTGTTCCCTCACTTAAACATTGCTTGCTCTTGAATTATCTTGCCAGCGCTCTTGAATTATTTTACCAGCCTACCCTACGCACTAGTACGTACTTTCTTCTCCTCCAGTTATCGCTCGTACACCTAATGGTCTTGGAGTGCTGAGGGCAGTGGAAAGAGGTTGGCTAAGTTTGTCATTTTTCTGCCTAATTTAAACTTATTTTCTGCCCCATTTAAGCTTTTCCCAGACGCCTTCTTCTCCCCCGACAGTAACTCAGGACTCTCAGACGCCTTCTTCACCTTTTTAAAGAAAAGTGAGGACAAAGCAGTACAAACCACTCCGAATTTGGATTATTTCTCCAATACTACTCCCCGGCTCTCGTAAGCAAACGTGATACAAAATTTCGCTGTGCGTCCTCCACTCGGGTCAAGGAAAAGAATCTTGAAAAGTGTTATGGTGCCGGAGTTTGATCCCTGCAGGATACCTGTAAAACAACGCGGTTCCGATTTTTCGTAATTACTTCGAGTAACTTCCACAAACAGATCCAGAGGAATACGTCGGCCATCTTCCCCTGGTTAAATGTCCGGGTGTACAACCCGATTTTACCCGAGTCTTTGGCATGTATGGTATTCTTTAGACTAGAAATAGAAATACAGTATTTACGCGATCAATATTTGGATTTCTGTAGTTCTCATTTTAGCATAAAGTGATAACATGCATGTTTTGGAGATGTTGAGGACCTACGTTACCGATACTTTGGTTTTCGTTGGCGAGCTCTTCTGTGGACACTTAACCTTGCATGCACTGCAAAACTACGTGAACAAGATTATTCAAGAAGACTATAATTTAATCCTCATCAACCGATTTAGAGACGGCAAGGACTGTACGAGTTTTGTTACTGAAGATCATAGAATTGCAGTTTCTGAATCTATTACTACCTATCTGTCTTTTGGTGCAGAACGTGACTTTACGTTTTGAAACAGGGGTTATGTGGAAAACCAGAGCTTTACGGTCAAACTACGGTGCTTTGTTGAAACTTACCCCCCCCCCTACTAACGAGTGTTACAGCTTGGGTGTACCGCAGAGGCCTTACGTTTTAGAACCCACAATAAACCAAGCATTTAAAAAAAATTGCTACTTCTCAAAAGGCGAAATATCCTACTTGTAGAATGTCGGCCTCACTGTAAATCATTAAATAATCTATGTTAATTAACCGACCAAGCATCTCTCTACACTCACAGTAAAGAAAAATGGCTTCCCCAGCATCAGGACCCTGTATAGGCTTTGACTAAAGCTGACAAA
>JAHWFP010119741.1:35319-49031 GCA_023313725.1 Lithobius niger | reverse complement strand
CAATTTCTGATTTTCCGTTTTTTTTTTCTGTGTTAACGCACCTAGGTCGGTCTAAAGCCTACAGACCAAGAATATCGCAAGATTTTTAGGTAATAATGCTGGATGGGTACGGATTACCATGCAATGGTACGTTACCAGAGACCAGGGAATTATTATTGCGGACGTAACATGCTAAAATATGGTCTAGAACAGTCTATATCACGGCATGGGGGTCAGACACAGAATTCATGCACAAATACAGATTCAAATGTATTTTCGTCCAAAATCCACCTTTTTGCAACAACTTTGGGGGGGGGGGGGACCGTAGGTTCCTCCTCTCCTTTAATCCAAAGCGATTTTTAGGATAGGGAACGGGAGAAAAGGGCGATGGCCAATTTCACCTGATCTTAAGAAAAAAAAAAAACGGCGGAGTGGGGAAATTGGACGTAGGTCAAATTTTCTCAAGTTTATAAACTCCACAACCTTTTTTTTTTACTCCTAAACGCACACGCTACAATTTGTTTGCAATAAAGGTATAGTTAACAACAAAAATTTCGATTACCTGACTTTTTGAAGTCTGCTGCAATCCGGCTCGTGGCAAATCGGAAGTCGAAATAAAAATGTTGTTGCTATTCGGAAATTGGAGACGATTGATGCATACGTAACTTCCGGCTGTGTAAAAACGGATCTGCGGGTCAGATACGTAGGAACACAGCATGGATATGACGTGATGGCGGACCTGTGGGAGAACGGCACTCCGACCTGGCTTAAATACCGGGTCCAACCGGGTTCAAAATCACACGCTGCAGTGGCAGCTCTACAACAACATCCGGTGCAAGTCTGGAGTGGAGGAGAGAGGTGTGCGCTGCACGGAAACCAACATAACTTTGGCGGCAGAAAGCAAAGAAAGAAGAACGTTTTTTCAATCACATCGTAACAGAAGAGAAAAAACGAAAGATGGCGTCAGGTGGAAGCAATCCAGGTTATGGCAGCTTCAAGGGATCGCCACCACGTATGAAGGAGGACAAGAGGGATGAGGGTCCACCACCACCACCACCACCACCACCACCACCACCACCAGCACGGCAGTGCAAGAAGGCAAAACGTCGGGGAAAGCCAAGGCAGGTCGAGGCCAAGAAGTCGGAGGATACCAACCAGCAGAGGGGTGCCCAATCCAATGCTCCGGAAAGGACCTCCAAAGCTGGTAGAGGAAGATCGTCAAGCAAGCGGCGCCGACAGTCCCTGGAACGTGGTGAAGGCAACAAGAGACGCAGGGTGGCGGACAAGGCGACGCAGACGGCGACGGTGAGGACACAACACGTCGGGGCCCAGGTTTGGACCGGGGCCCAGGGTCGTAAATGCTTTTTTTCGAGGTCAACAGCTACGAAGTCGGAAGACCATTGGGAGCGTGAGTTGAAAGCCTATGAACTTCAGTTGGGTAAACCTGGCCACCCTTCTGCTACTATAGTGAAGTTCCAATACCACAACGATGCCCTGGAGCCAATGGACAACCCGTGGGGAGTCCCATTTTCCAAATCCACTACAGCGTCCACAGAGGGCACGACCGGTGCTGCAGCCCCTGAGATGTCGGGACAACCCACGGGAAATCCAGAGGCCATTCCTTCAACAAGCCAGGAGAGTAATTTATTGGATCAGCGAATTTTGGAATTAGCAGCGACCCAAGATGGTGAAGTAGAGGAACAATTTCTATTGTGTTCGGAGGATCTTATGGATCTGGAGAGTTCGTTCGAGGAGGATCCTGCCAAGAAGGATAATTAGTACGTATCATACTGGAGAGAAGCCCTTAAGTGCAGTGAGGTGAACCCTAGAGAAAAAGTGTAAGAACGTACTTGGATACTTACCTGGTGTGCATGGAGAAAAATCATTCAGTTGGGTGCAGTTGAACTCTGGTTTTAACCGGTGACTTCTCTAGACGTTAGTGTTGGTGCAAAGCAATGAGAGTGAATTTTTTTTATATGTGATATTAGCTTTTGAGACTGGGCATTCGACAAAATTAGTTCCCAGGAGGCTTTTATTTAATTGTGAAATTATGACTTCTTAGACTTGTATAGCTTTTGAGACTTGGCTTTAGTTCCAAGGAGGGAATTAATGTAGCGACATTGTAAATATTGTTTTGTTGTTTTTGATGTTGTCAAAATAAATGGCTTGAACTAACTTTATAAACCTTATTGCAGGCTTAGAGGGTACTGAGTAATACATAAGGTAGGTCTCCCTTTGCCCTAAGCAAAAACTTAGGGAGGGGGAGATGTAACACGCTATTTATGAATAGCAGGGCACACCTTGTGTGAACGCACACGGTGCACCTTGCAGTTACATGAGCTGCTTGGCATCCTGTCAACTTCCGTCTACACCGGAACTTGGCCGGGAACGAGGCTACTCTATTGTTCAAAACCAGTTAGAGCCGGCTCCAACCTGTTAGCGGTTACGCAACGTAATGCCTCAGGCGACTTCTATTGTTCTGGCCCACGCATAAATACGAGGGACTGGACCATGGGAGAGCACTTGGTGTGGGGCAGGCAACTCGAAAGGTTGTCTCCCTGGACTCAGCTAAGGATAAGACCAAGCTCCTAAACTTGTGTTTTATGCCTAATATGTGTTCTCAGTGCATAGACCCCTAGCTATGCAGTGAGGAGTAAATTGGCTTTAAGATTATTCTTGATTTCAATCGTCTACTCCCTGAGTACGTCACACAACAACAACAAGAAATGACCATGCTGTGGACGCCGAACTGTTCAATTGTTGTCATTAAAATTTGTAATGAGGTGAAATAGTTATGACACGACACCAAATACCGAATTTCGTTGGTCTATGTCAATTTTGGGAGAAACTATAGGAGTTCAAAGTTTGACGTTTAACACGGAAGTTCATGCTGAGGCTTACATAAGGACCGCTATCGCGGTCCTTGATAATATGGCAAATTAAAACATCGTTACTTCCTTATAGCTAATAGACTTCTTCGACGTAACTAAATTAAATAATAACATTTTAATTTCGAATTGAAAGGATAACATTGCAGCCGTAAAAACAAAAGCTTTTTTTTATCTTAGTTTAAAAGTCTTGTCGTATTGTGGAATGAATGAATGGGCTTACCGTCGAACCAGATTCTCCATTAGGCCTATCTGCTACTTACGAAATTAAAACTACAGTGAAAAAAATTAAGCCTAAAAATGAAAATTAAGCCTAAAATCACTTTACCACGGCTACGTCACGTTGCTACGAGTAGCTCCTGGCTTCATCCGTTACTCACCCGTCACTTCTCTACTACCACTGATCTATATAGGCTACGTTGCGCGTTACGTTGTAACACTGTAACTGTGTGCCCGAAGGCGCACCGTGTTACAAAAATGAATAGTCGTACTATGCAATCCAAATCTCCGTTAGCTGCTACTTACGAAATTAAAGCTCCAGGTAAGGATTAGGCCTAAAAGTTGACAAATACGCCTAAAATCTAAAATAATCTTAAAAGCTAACACATTTTTAACCGGCAGTTCTGATTGTTACTGCTTTTAGATTATATAATAGAGAGAGCTGTTGCAATGCATGATAGAGGTGTGCACCTCACCATTGGTAGTGGCAGAGCACAGAAGACCGGATGCGACTAGATAGTCGCTGTAGCCGCTTGTTTAATTACCATTTTCCAAAGGGTTTGACGTAAAATCTGTTAGACAGAACCAAACCTATAACTTGCCTGACCCACTCAAAACCTACATGTAGTCGTTCACTTGCCAGTAGTTTTTTTTAGTAGTACGTATTAAAAACGAAATGCTCCACCACATTCTCTTTCCTACAAAACGAAGCAGTTATGCTGGCTTTCATTATGCTGGCTAACCAAGCTGACTGCAGCGCAAGCAGGTTTCTCTTACGAGCCATTGCAGTGTTGCCAGCAAAAACTTTAAAAAATAACAATTCGTGTACTTAGTTCCTACGAACCATAACTAGCAACATGAAGAATAAAAGAAAAAAGAAAATAAGGAAATTATTGTTTTTGTTGAACAATGATTAACATATTTGAGCCAAGTGTATTGAACGACTTCTACCTAACGGAGGTTCTTCATTTCTGTCGAAACGGTACACATTGATGGTTGGCTAATTAAACAGTGTGTAGTTGTGGAGGGCTTGTAACGAAACTGATTTTTAAAATGTGTGCGTTTGTGGGGGGGGAAGAGACTCGAATTATTTAAAGTAACGCAAGACCAAACAAAAATTTACTTTTACTGTACCCTCTCTCAAGGAAATAAAATAAAATTGAAAATACTGGGCAAAAATTTTAACATTTTTGTTGTGTAATCATGAAAAATGGTAGTAATGTAGCCAACAAATATGTTGTACCAATACCGCACCGAAAATGTCTGACTTCACCCCGCAATAACAGGGGGCCCCAGACTTTTGCTCGTAGGGGAGCCCCCAGAATTTCAGATACGGTACTGTAGTTAATAAATCTATGGAACACGCTCCTCTGCCCATAAATGGAAAGGAACCGAGCTACCAGTCTGTGCCTCCCACAGTCTAATAATGCCTACCATAGTCTAATAGTGCCTACCATAATAGTCTAAGAGATTACCAGCTCCTTCAGCAGCTTTGGGATCTACTCTAGCGCATTCTGGACATCATCTCGCGCCAAGCAAGGATTGGCGTTGTCTAGATTGTAACTGTGTGCTCCCCCTTCTCTTAAGGCTGCTAAAAAATAATTAAGTGGTTCTCCGGAGCGCAAGCGTGGTTTTTTTTTTCTCAGCGCATGAAACGTTTTTTATGATATTGTCTATAAATAAAAAAAATTAATTCGATCACGCTATCAGCACTTTCATCAAATATTTCCTGGAGCCGATGAGCACATTAGCTCTTTGCTCCATTCACATAATCGCCTCGAAACAAATCTTAGGGTCGTTCAGAGGTGTGTCACAACTAAAAACCTGGATCTAAAGAATGAATTTATCAAATATGCAACTTTTGCACGATCACCATGTAATTAAAACACGGGTATTGTACTCCACAGCAAAATATAAGTTACTGATCTTGATTTGTTTAATTAAAAAAAAAAGCCATCGCCCGCATCTGAAAAATCACCAATAAAACGTAAAAAAAAAACCACCGCCCGCTCGCGTCAGGTTTTTTTAGTACCACTCCCGAGAACCAATTAATTAATTTTCATCGGCCTAATAGATTTCATTCTCTTTTCTAGTAATGTTCACTATTGAGCTCGTTTAAGTACAAGCATTGTTTTGATGCAAGTCTCCAATGAATTTATAAAAAAAAAATATTGTTGGTGTGCTAATTTTTCCATGAACTATTAGCTGCTCTGCGGAGTGTGACGCGGTAACTGCCATCAGTGCAACGAGAGTTGTTACATCAGTATTAAATGGAAAACGAGTAAACTATGTTCGCGGTACCGCTGTTTAGAATTTTTATACAAGTGAGTGACGTAATATATAAATAATTTATAATATATATAATTATATATATAATATATATAATAATATATAATTTGTCGATATATAAAGTGTATCTCTTGAATACATTATCTCTGCATTTGCATATTGCTTTTGGGGACCTTATCCTCGTGTCCATAAATCTCTGAAATTTCTACTGTGAAACTGTCTCTGGGGCTGAAATAAACGGTACGCGTTGCAGCAGGCGGAGTTAATATATCCGTGAAATCCTCTGCGCATGACGATACAAGCCTCCGGGACGTAATTCAATTTCATGCATAATAATATCAGCCAACAGTGTTGCCAAGTCGTTACGCCGATATACGCGTAATTTAATTGCCCCTAGCTCAGTGAACGTCGAAACTAAAAGTCTAAAATAGTGATTGATTGCTTCTAGCCATTTGCTATCGCCAGTATCGATTATTGGTTATTTACTCCCCGACGGCGTGAGTGGCTGTTGGCGCGGTTGGCCTAGTCAAAGCTGACAGATCACCCGCGTTTGACTATTGTGGTTTGCCTTGACGCCATCGCACTGTCAAATAGAGCAAGCGGATTGAAGTGACAGGCTTGCTCTGCCATGAAGACAAGCCAAAGGGGTGGTTTATTGTTCATCCCCACAGGATGACATCCCCGAAATTTCGTGGGTCATATGCTGTCACCCGTAATAATGCAAAGTCTACTGCAAACAGATGTAAATCATTAAAGATGGTAGCGTTGATCTTAGGGGTACTTCATGCCAATAATTTTTCCTACTTGAAACTATAAGCCAGGCTGATACGCAAGATGCCCTTTAAATTCTGATTTGGGCTCAATCTAAAAAACTCGAGTGTTTCGAGTTTTTCCTATGAAGTGTTACAGAACTAAATAAAAATAAATGCAGATTCATACCTAATAATGAATGATGAACTTCAAAATCGAAAAAAAAAAGTGTTAACGAATTTTTTTTTTTACTACTTTTCAATAATTTTCAGTAATGTTTCACTAAATTTTAGTAATTTTTTTATTTTTCAGTAATTTTTATAATGTTTTCAGTAATTTTCAACAAATTTTCATTAATTATTTCTGTAATTTTTCAGCAATTTTACAGTAATTTTCAATAATATTTTCAGTAATTTTAAAACTTAATTTTCAAGGTTTTTAGTTGGTCGAGCGCAGACATCGAAACATAGGCAGGGAGATCTGTTCATTTAAAGTATATCATTGGAACTATCATACAATCGGAATGAGGAAGGTGAACAGCATAATGGAATTTATATTGTAACTTTAGAAGTTTTTAGCTTCAATGTAAAAAAAAAATGTTACAAAACTCGAACTCGACTCTAGACTCGCATCATCGGCCAGATACGCGACTCGAAATGAACTTATGGGCTCGCATAACGTTAATTATACTACAGATGCAAACCTATTTCCATTACCTTTTGGACTTAATCTCTATTTGAGTCCGTATTTGTTTTGCGTCATGTTATCGTTTATATAACATGTATTTAATCAAACGAAGGCATGGGCATGTGTAAGTACGTTTGTCGATGGATGTTTCCATGACAACCTATACCATCACTTTCGTCATCTCTCTGTGGTTTAGAGTTCGCTTGATTAAAAATAGGCACTTGGCTACGTCGTATGCATTCAAACTCCTTCGGTTTATTAAAAAAAAAACTTTGCTGAAACAATAAAATACACGTTATGCTTTGTGCATCCTCAGACAGGCACAAATAATAATTCGAAAACAATAACATATCCTGAATGTAACAGTAACGAGTTTAAATACATACTATTTTCAAAAATACAAAGTTGAACCTGAAGAACAGACAAATCGGAATTATGTGCTCCCCATTTTCGAATGGACTTATAACGTGTAGTTATTTTTTTACAACACTACAAGAAAAAAAAGATAAATATAAAACTTCTTACCCAGGTTTTGAACAATATAATAATAATTAAAATAATAATAATAATAAATTTCTTCATATTTAAATGGAAGGACACGGAAGGGCGGTGAACCTCTAATACCGAGCCTGTTGATGAAGCGAGGGAATTGTAATGGTGAAGGTAAAAATGGAAAATGGAGGAACGGGCTAACAACCTTTCCTTCCTTTCTCGAAAAGTTTGCTTTAAAACTTTTTCATCGTGCCCCCCCCCCCCCCTCCCCCATTCTATATGTTTAAAAGTAGAATACACTTAGATCAAGTGACGTTTACATTCCGGATACATTGTTGTTTTCAAATTTTCGTTAGTGCATGTATATTAAAATCTCCAACGTAGTGCCTGTTTTATTGCTTTAACGAAGTTTTTTTTTTTTATAAAATGTATAGGATTTGCATGCGCGTGGTCAAGCCAAACGTCTATTTTTTTATTGAATTTTTTTTCTTTCAAATTTCCAATACGCATTTCGGTCAATATTACCGATTTTCGTACCATAAATCCCATACAATGAAGTCTCGCTTGTGTGGGAATATTTTCTCAAATTCTTTGGTCATTTCTGAACGTCTGGCACTCCGTGGGGAGCATGGCCTTTTGCATTGCCGAATTGCTGTTCGCTTGCCACCCTCCCCTCAACTAGCATAGTGATTGCATCTGGTCCTTGTTGGATCGTATGCTGCTGCCTCTCGATGGACCTTGTTTGGGCTGTTGTCATTTTTGAAACCTTTATTTTTATTAATTTAGTAAGTATTGTGCAGAATTTGGTTCAGATTACCCAGCATATTTACCAAACTGGGATAATTAATTAATTTTGATGTTGTAATTTGTGTTCACTGTTATTTTTATATAATTGTGTTTCATGAGCGACTTATGCAAATCATCTCCACTGAATAAAAAGTGAAGGTCGCTCATGTGACGGGATGAATCGACCGGATTCAATTGAAAAAGTGACCGCAATGTGGAAACGTTGGTCTTGCAACCCGTTTAAAAGTTTTCCTTAGTCGTTTTCAATGAACGCCCACGCTGGTGAAGGGAATTGAGTATTTCGAGTGGAATTCTAGCCTGATTCGTCTTTCCAACGCTGAGGGGTCAAGCGTTCGTGCAGGGACTAAGCACCATTCTGGGAGTTCATTTGGTCAGTGAAGGACCGGATCACGGTTGGGAATGAATATAAAAGGTGAATATCCCACTCATTTTTCCATTCCTTGTTATGTAAAAATGGTTTTAAAGTATGCGGCGTTATGATGTCAGGCTTGTGTTGCAGCGTTCATTAGCAGTGTGTTGGGTTTGCAATAAGGAGTGTTTCGAACGCAATGATCCGTAATTTCACCAGGAAGTTGTTTTTGACTACCGGATTGCAACAAAAACAGTAAATCATTAAATTTCAGAAGCGACTGGTAAAACGCGGTTTCGTCAGGCGCAATTCTTTTAGCATCATACAATGTTGTATTTCGTCCTAAAAAAAGAAAAAAATCAACTTTCCCCAAAGCTAAACCGCATTGTCATAAAGCCTTTACAAGATGCGTAAGCATAAACGTCTAGACCTTACGAAACGAAGCGATCAATAATTATTTAAAAAAAATCTAAACTAGGTTTTGAAAATGTGACGACGGATTTTAACTTATAAATTATCGTCTGCATCTACCTATAATTACGTGCATCCAAAATTTATCGAGCGTTGTCAAATTTAATGAGAAAATCGAGCTTTGACAGGCCCAAAGAAGCTTTAAGTACGCATGCGTGTTGACGGAGCACAGGTACAAACACGACTCACGTAGGAGGGACACAAAATATGCCTTCCGGAAAAAAACTTCCAAATTTGCTACGGCAATGCATTAATATATTGCAAAGGATAAAATACGTAGACACTCACTAGATTACCAGCAGACGTATGGTAATGCAGTCCCACCCCCACCCCCTAAAAAAGACGATTCTTTTGTTTGTAACCTTTCAACCGATGGTCAGATCGATAACATACCGGTTACACGGAACATTGAGCAGAAATTTTCTATAATCCACCATTGTGCTTCAAAATCGTGGATCAAATATACTACGTTCTAATTACAACACGTACCTCCCGAATTCAAAGTGCACCTGTAAACTTCCTATTTAACTTAACTGATATAACTGTGCTTACCACTTGGCGACGCTGTATTCTTTTCAAAAAGTATTGAACAAATTAAGTAACTTAAATGTGAACATTGCTACACGGTGCTGTACGGTGACGTTATTTCGGATGTCTTTTTATTGTGTAGTTTATTGTTTATCATTTTATTTTTAAAATTTTACGATGTAGATAATATTTTTTTGGGTAAATAATCAAACGAACTATCATTCTCATTCGTTTTGTTAGTTAACATTCCATTTTAAATCTGTAACCGTACGGCCCTGTATTTTAAACTTCAGATCCTTTTATCATTGTTTGAAAGCAAGCATCTTTAGCTTAAGCCTAATTATACTAATTAAGGTAATTAGGGAGCCTTGCAGGGGAGCCCTAAATTCGAAAATTTCAATCCACTTTCACCTCTGGTCGTTATTTTTTCCTCTTTAAACGATTAGTGGTCGTCTGCATTAAAGTTAAATAATTTCCATTACCTTTGTTGGAAAAGCCGCATCATTTCAGAAAATCCTAGTTGTATCCGTTAAATTAATTAGGAAGCTTGAAGGAGTATATTTATTCAGAATATTTTGAAAAATTCCTTTCGCGATGGTGTTACCACTTCACCTTTTTATGGGCGTGGATGGCCCCTGTTTATGATAAATAACTTGGATTAGCCGTGGTGAAAAGAAACCAACTCCACCTTTCTCAAGAACCTTTCATCAATTTAGGTAAATTATGGCCTAATAAGGGTACTTTGTATACGAAAATGGCCATACATTTTCACAACTGTAACATTCTTAGGGAGTCGTTAAACGG
The DNA here is from genome assembly GCA_023313725.1 of Lithobius niger. Taxonomy (NCBI): domain Eukaryota; kingdom Metazoa; phylum Arthropoda; class Chilopoda; order Lithobiomorpha; family Lithobiidae; genus Lithobius; species Lithobius niger. The sequence goes on along the minus strand of JAHWFP010119741.1, from coordinate 38,768 downwards.
GCGTTGGCATCTCCTAACTAAAATACTGAAACTTTACCAGCATCTTTGAAAAGGAGAAATCACCATCTTTCAAAAAAGCTTAAGAGGGGCAGAACACAAAAATCGATAAGACGTCTCACGACAGGACATTTTATCGAAACCTGCCTCGGCATGCTGCACACGTCTCCAATACGAATGAGTTGAGCGCCACACACCGTATTCGACGTTTTCGCGTGACGTCTTTAGGCGAAGTTCCTTCTAGTTTCGTCTGTTGGGGGTCTCTCCACCAGATACGACGTCTCGCGACGTTTCGTCGATTTTGGTGTGCGGCCACCCTTGCTGCATCCATTCATGTTAATTAGGACGCTTGAAGGAGTACATTTAAGTCTAACATCACTACGTATCGTTACTGCTATGATGAATGGACCTATTTACGAAAAATAAATTTCATTCACCTTGGCAGAAATAAGACTTCACATCGTTTCAGATATCTATTCAAGTAATTTAAGAAGCTTAAAGAAGTCCAGTCAGAGGCATGCCCAATGTCACATTCGCTGCCCGATGTGCTTGGCCAAGCTTCCCTGCTCGACAGGTTGTTCTATGTCAACGAAGTAGGAGGGGAGAGCTGCAGTGCGGAGTGTTGGCGTGTTGGCATATTTTTTTCCCCGGGCCCAGCGCAAAGTTTTAAACTGAGGTCTCTTTCCCCAGGCCAATAAACTCATTATTGAGGTGCCCAGAAGACCATATTAATCTAAGGTTTTTTTTTTTATACTAGTAATAATATTTAGGCTTTCCTTTTTTTAACCATCACCGAAACCCCAGCCAAGTGAGGCCCGGGATAATTTCCCCGTTTGTCCCCCCCCCCCCCTTACAACCAGTGGTGTAGAGATAAACGAAATAATGTCGGAGGTATGGTTAGCAAACGAAGGGTCAGAGTGGGAACAGTAAGCTTCCAAATAACATTCCGTAAGATTTTTTAAGATATTTAACTTCTACGTAGAGCGCTGAACATGAAGCTGACGGATGTCATCTCCCAATCCGCTAGTCAAAACATAATAAGCTTACCGTTGCTTTTACTGAGTAACAGTTTTGCTACATGAAGTCAAATCTACTTCCATTGAGAACAAATGGAGAACTGAGTAGTTCGTGTAATCGTAGATGCTATGGCTTTCTGAAAACATAAATAAATTACAAACGAAAACGTCAGGTGTGCCGTAAAAAGGGTTATATGATTGATTTTCACTTGTTAAAATGTACACGGATAAAAATTGATCTTTTTCAATTGAAATAATAAAATGTACAATTGAGAAAATTGCATCTGTTTAAGTGATGTTGTGCTTTACGTTTTAAATATATGATTCGTAAAGCATAACAGCACTTAAACAGATGCAATTTTCTCAATTGTACATTTTACTATGTCAATTGAAAATGATCAATTTTTATCCGTGTACATTTTAACAAGTGAAAATTCAATCATATAACCCCTTTTTCCGGCACATAAAGATTTTTTTTTAAATTAATTTCTTTTAGCCTTAAGTCAGCCGAAGCAACTTAATGCTTGTATGGCTGAACCGGCTCAATTTTGAACATTACCAGACTTTTAGAGAAGAAGAAATATCTGGTAAAGGGAGGTGCTGCTGGGAAACCTCCGATCATCGTAGGGGCCGAAAGATTGTCCAGAATTGGCCAGAATAATTCCCATAGCCGCTGAAGGAGCATGGTAGCCTCTCACGCTACCCTGGCCGGTAGTCCTGGCGGGGACTTTGCCAAGGTCCCCTTTCCAGGAGTTCGACCAGATCCGCAAACCTCCAGCAACCAGGCTGAGCTCTCTCACAACTCAGCCACGACGACCAATACATCTGACGTTTTTGTTTGTAATCCGTGTACCTTTTTTACGGCTATGACGTCGCGCAACAAAGGTTTATGCATGGTGCTGATTGTTGCTGGCCACTTTGAAACAATTCAAGTCAGCTTTGAAAGTCTGCATCTGCGAAATAAATACATAATTCTATCGTTTTTAGCTGCCAATTTCGAGGCCTCGAAATTAACAAGGCAGCTTAGTTTGGTTTAAAAATATATGCGTTTAGCTGAAATACTAATTCTTTCGAACAGATTTATTAGGAGCCGTGACCCAAAGCCGTACGCCCCTTCTACTCTAGGTACACTACAGTTGTCACCACACTCTACCACATCATATACTATACACAAGGCCATACGCTATACACAATACCATGCGCCTTCCACTGTGCACCATACTCCATTTCCAATGCGTCCTGGTCTTCGCTCCACACCGAGAGGCACCATCACTACACACCACTTCACAATACGACAGCACAGCACTGTACCATTCTCCCCTCTCCGCACACTGTACACCACCGCCTTACACCACACTTCACTTCACTGCATTTCACTTCACTTCACTGAGGGAAAGCTCCCCTGTTCTCCGCTGTGCACAAAGCGCTCGCCCTCTTTTTCTTTCCCATGAATGGAAAGTTCCGGAGGGCATTCTTCTTCATAGCCATAGCCGGGGTTCCTCCACCGTGTACACGGTGCCTAGCTCACTTTCTCTTTCCCATATAGGGGAAGTTCCAGCAGGCTCAACATCCTAACAGCCACAATCCTGCCGCACTACCTTAAAATTCGAAGAAGGGGCTGGATAATAGAAGAATTACAAACAGGAGCCAGAGGACAGAAGAGCACCCTTCCACCCTTACACACTAATCCCAGCACTTCGGCAAAATTTCGCTGTGGCCCGCAGCCTACAATTCGGATCCCTGCCGCCAGACAATGACAGCAGATCATGAATAGAGGACATTCCATGCATCCAGGGAGCCAACAACCGTTCATTTCACCGTTCAACAATCAACTTTTTAGCAAAGACATAACACGTGCACGAAGAATGAATGTGGAGTTTGGTGAGTGGCATTGTTCCCTAAATATAATGGTTAAAACCATGTCAAACAATCAAAATGATCGTTTAGGGTCCCGTAACTCCGGAATGGATGGACCAATCGAAAAAGTGGTCCATGTAAGGTTGAAGCCCAGGGAAATTTCTGGCTCAGATCATGTTTCAGATTTTAGGTAGGTGCAGTAGTTTTTTCTGAAACCGTGTTAGCCAAGAAGAAGAAGAACAAGAACCAGAACAAGAACAACAACAAGAAGTGAACTGTTTTCAAATTTACGTGTGGCTTCCTACGTTTACTCTTGCACGGAATTGCATAAAAGTTGGTGTAAAATTTGGAAAAAATGCTATCTACTAGCTGGCCAAGTTTGGTCGAAATATATTGAATAGAAACGTGGAAATTAATAGTTTCAGTTTTGCTGGAGCGACGACTTCAATTATACAGGGTGTTCGGAAATTGGTGTCAAATATTTTGAGGGTCCGCTGTGTGATCAAAGATAAGAAGAAAAAGTCCTATAAACATGGGTCCGGAAATGCACCAGTCTTTAGTTACAGCCCCCCCCCCCCC
>JAHWFP010119741.1:0-33970 GCA_023313725.1 Lithobius niger | reverse complement strand
AAGACTGGTGCATTTCTGGACCCATGTTTATAGGACTTTTTCTTCTTATCTTTGATCACACAGCGGACCCTCAAAATATTTGACACCAATTTCCGAACACCCTGTATATATACACAGCTATCGCCGTGTATGAAATAAAAAAAACCTCACGAGCCTGCTACTGTCAACGGTGGCGACGCTACGTGGGGGTGGTGGGGGGTTGGGTGGGGGGGCAAGGGTGGGCACTGACTCGTAACATTGTTCCGTTACTCAAAACTTCCAAGTAAAAAATACAAATACAACATGTGTCTGTATTAATACAGTTGTTTATATTAACAAAACTGAAATATGTCAGAATCTAATACTAAATCTAATATACTCAGCTGATTAAAAGAAAGTTGGCAGTTAACCTTGGTGTGGGAGGGGGGGAGCGGGGTGGTCTATGGCAATCGTATTGCTTCTGGTTTACTCAGTGTAACTACCTAATACAGTAGCTCACCCAAGTCGAAATGGTGCCAGACCTTGCCCCCCCCCCCAGCCAGTTTATTCGGGCGACACTACTGCCTTTCGAGAATAGGTGTCAGAGTACTGATATTGTCTGTGCCTGCAGGATAAACTCACTGCTTACAACTCTGGTGGCCATCTGTGCACATGTGTCAAGTAATTGTATATTTGCTCCCCAACCCCCTCCTCTCTGTCTCCGTTGCGTCGCCACTGCTGACAGGAGCAGGTCCATGCGGTTTTTTTTTTATTTTTATTTATTTAAGTTTTCAGAATCGCCGCAGCAAGTACGATTACGCGAACTACTCAGTTATCCATGTTCTCAATGGAAATAGATTTGCCTTCATGTAGCAAAACTGTTACTCAGGGAAAGCAATGGTCAGTAAAACTGAACTAAGCACTCTGTACGCTTATTACTTTTTGACTAGCGGAATGGGAGAAGACATCTGTCAGCTTCATATTCAACGCTCTATGTAGAAGTTAAAAATCTAAAAATATTTTAGGGATTATTGTTTGGTAGCTGTGTCATCCTCTTCGTTTGCTAACCATAACCCAACACTAAATTTGTTTTATCACTGTACGATTGAGCGTAATGAGCGGAAGCAAAGGGGGCAAATTGTATCGGACCCACAGAAATAGGTTTGACTGTACGTAGAAAACTGTTACTCAGGAAAACCAACAATCACTAAAATGGAACCAAAGAGCACCTGTAAGAAACACCTGTAGGCTTACTTTCCAACTTAAATTCGTATAACACAAACGTGGGCAGGCAGGGTAGGAGATAAAATTCATCACCTTTATGCACAACACTTCATAAAGGAGTTAAAAATCTAAAAATATCTTACGGATTGTTGATTGGAAGCTTATTGTTCCCCCTCTGACCCTTCGTTTGCTAACCATACCTCTCCAACATTATTCCGTTTATCTCTACACCAATGGGGGTTGGGGGGTTGAGGGGGAACAAAAGGGAAAAATTGTCCCGGGCCTCACCTGGCAGGGGTCTCGCTTCTACTCAGTGATAGTGATAAAGAAAGCCTCCATATTATTACTAGTATTAAAAAAATTCATTAGATTATTAAGGTCTTTACAGGGTACCTCAATAATGAGTTTATGGGCCTGGGGAAAGAGACCTCAGTTTAAAACTTTGCGCTGGGCCCAGGGAACAACAAACGCAAATAATATGCCAACACTCAACACTCCGCACTGCAACTCTCCCCTCCTACTTCGTTGACATAGAACAACCTGTCGAGCAGGGAAGCTTAGCCAAGCATGGAAGCATCGGGCAGCGAATGTGACATTGGAAACGCCTCTACTGTACATTTAAATCGAAAATCGCTTTAAATTCGGAATAATTTCATGCTGTATACGCACATTAGACCATAGTATATTAAAATTACATCAAAAACCAAAACTGGTAAAAGGGGCCGCCAAGTTCCGAATTGTTCGGCCCTTCACAGGAGTGATATCAACATATCAAGACATTCGCCAAGTTAATCACACCGCTTAATAGTTCGAAGGTTAAATGAAAACTGGTAGCAATGTTCAAGTTTTCAGTTAACGTCCAAAGCATTACTCGGTGCGATTAAATTGGCGAATATTTTGGTGTGCTGATATCACTCCTTTGACGGGCCTAACCATTCGGAACTTGGCGACGCCATTTACCAGTTTGGTTTTTGATATGATATCACTAGTTTGTTTGAAAATTGTGTATTAGACTCAACTGCACTACCGTGCAAATGTGTAATAAAGTGCCACGTCAACAAGAAATTGGTTTTCAACACTTTGCTAGTACTTTTGCCTAGAGGCCGAACCACTCTCAACTTAGTCAACTCTTTTTAGATTTTTGGTTTGGTTTTAATTTTGTTAGAAATTGTTTTATTTAGTTAGTTTTGGTGTGTTGATATCACTCCTTTTGAAGGGCCGAACCACTCTCAACTTGGTGGCTTCTTTACCAGTTTTTGGCTTTGTTTTGCTTTGTTTTTTACAGTTTGTTTATTTTTCGTTAATTGGACGAGAATACAATTTCTTTAGCAACGTTATTTAGATTTATCGTGATACACTAGTGTGTGTCTAGGCATGCACGTCAGTATACACTTTGTCATTATCGGAACTTTGGGTGTTCAATTGAGAGACGATGCCGATAATACTAACAATGGTTATAACAATGTTTTCCTACTTATGTGCCCTTCCACGCCCTCCCCGTTGTACCTCCAGGCTCCAAACCATAAAAATGTACGCAGTTCGTATTGTACTGCACCCATTCGTTCAATTTCATAGTGGAAGCCTTCCCGTTATCTCGGTATCGATGAATAATCACCATACGGAATTTATCATGGGGATGAGCGGACTAGTAACTGGTAGTAACACATTAGCAACGTTATTGAGGGTCAGATTTTGCATTGAAAGCAGCTTAGCTGGTATTCCTACACGAGTTAATTTTTATCAGGTGGGTCATTGCTCTCGATTTCAACACAATTTAAGATTTTGTACCGCATTATTTTTCTCCAAGTACCTGAAATGTACCAAACTATGCTTTGGTGTATTCGACACTAACGCTATGGCAATGCGCTACAATGGTATACTACCTCGACAATTGAATTGATGTGATGTTTGTTGTGATATTTGTTGCCTAACTTGGCGCGACACACTAGCGCGTGTCTAGATCATGATTGGGAGGAGGAGTATTTGCCTAGAGTTGCCTTGGCACAAAATAATATCCATAGGACCTCTCTTGAATAATTTTACTGCCTAACATTTCGTGCAATTGTTATGTTATCTATGTGAGCAATGGTTAAAACGTTACAATCAGTTTAGGAGGTAAACTCCCTTCTCCATCCCGCCGGCGAGTTTGAATGGGGGGGAGGCGATCTCCCTGCTTTTTCATTTGCAGTATGTGAATGTACAACTGGTGCGAATTGGGTATATTTTTTGGGAACTGAACAATTATGTCCCTTATCGACTACACTATCAACGCAAATGTACAATAGACAATTTTCCACGGCTTGTTTACTGTAGCAACGCAACGAGAATATTGCTTAAGGCGTATTTGTGTCCACTTCCAATGGATACTGGAAACTATATGATTTCATACGATCAACATGGACATCATTGTAAAACTTACGTTGTTAAATCTTCTGGCTTGGAACGTTGCCAATATTTGCAACGGAATAATAAAGATTGTGTTAACAGAATAAACAAGATAAATGAAGTTTTAGGACAACTTACTTGTATTTAACTTGCAAGTGAGTGTACGTAAATTTGGTCTGTGACGTCACAATCCCCCGAGGCTATTATGCGATCTCAAGCTGTAAATTTCGGTAAGTCCAACACAAATTCATAAAATTACTTAGACCAATAACATATTACTAACAAAAACGTCAAGTGTGCCTTAAAAAAGGGGTTATGATTGAAGTTTCACTTTACTTGTTGCATTGTTGTTGTTGCTTACGAAAGAAAGCTGCCAGCCGTTAACCACACTTTTTTATAACAACATAAAAAAATGTAATTTTTGGCTAACCGCACATTTTGACGATGTCATGTTCTTCCAATTTCAAGGTGGGTCAGTGACCTTGGCTCCAATTTCACCGGGCAGGTGACGAATTTCTCCAGGGGTTCTCGTTAGGGTACTCATTTAAGACCATCGCCCATTCTATGGTGAGGAAATAGTACATAAATAACTAAAAAAACGAAAGTTACTGGTGTACATCTCACCGCTTTTTTCTGAAATAGTTTTTTGAGTTACAGCCGCACGCAAGATCACGTAGTAAAGTCATCATTGGGGCAGATATGATTTTACCTATTTTACCGATTGAAAAATACTCCCGAATAAAGTAGATGTCCATCCCAGAGTGATACTTTCTTTTTAAATTAAACTTAAAAAGTTTTATTTATTTGTTTAATAAAAGCAATCCAAATAAAGTAAGCTCTAAAAGTTTAATGGCCCAGTAAACTGCGCAGAATAATTTTTTCACCACCGATTTGATTTAAAAACAGACTTTTAATCCAACCAACGATAGTTAAGGGAAAGTGGATTTTTCCTCGTAATCCACTTTTCCAATGTGATTTATTACGGAGTATTTCCTTTTCTTTACTAACTTTCAATCTCGCTCGTTTCTTGTATTAAGTACAAAGGACAGTTAGGGTGTAAGCTGCAAAACGAAAATGTCTAAATACCAACTCCGTTCGAATTTCATCTCTTAATTGCTAAGAAAAAAGCTCACTAGCTAAAACCTATCCAAAACAAATCTTGTTACGGTTTTCTGCCCAAGGTTTTTCCCCGTTGGAAATCATAATATCAAACATCAAGTTCTTTACCCAACTTAATACCACTGACAAAGAATTCAACAGTAAATGAATTACTTGAAAATCGCACAGCAAACAACTTTCAAATATTTCGTTTAACAGAGAAACTTTTAGCCTACTCGATGGGATTAAGCTGAGGAAAGAACTTGGGCTTCGCTATTACGACTTTAAAAGGCAAAAAAAAAAACAACCACATATATGCGTATGGGTGAGCCGAAATTTAACACATTTCTTTCGACCCATACTACAGTGTAAAGTTTGTAACTTTTCCACCGAAAAAAAGAAATATCTGAGCAGGAGTGAAAGTCTGACGGTGTAAGGTGTTATTACAGATGGAGTGCTCACCATTATTTCAATTTCCTTCCACGAAACAACGGTTCGTCTTAAATTGTAATTTCGTTTAGATTGTTATTAAAAACAACGAGAGCTTACAAACGCGTGCTTATGAAATTAGAAAATAAAAACGACCTCGTTTGATGTTTAAGTTAAGGTTTAAGTGAAGCAAAGTCAAAACAGGAAATGAACACGAACAGAGCTTCCTTAAGGTTTTGGCATTAAGGTTTCCGTTGTGCTTTCGAGCTTGCTTTTCATAATTTGAATATTGTTCGTTCGTAACAAATCGCTCTTATTTCCAGATTCCATAGTTACAAATATTTTCCCAAGGTCGTTTTTGAGGGACATCTAACGAACTTGCGGTAATGTTGAAGCCGCGCGGACCATGTATGCGAAGATATAATCTCTATAGGCGCTAATTCTTACGTCATCGTAACAATTAGCCTTTCTTGTTAATCAGTAATTATTAAAAATTTGGTGGTTGTTGCCATTTAGTTGTTGTAAATTCATTGTTTTCCTGACCCTGTCACCGTCCTTTATGATGCGTTCCGTGTCCGCCATTATACCAAGAATCTCCAGGAGAGAATAGTCGGTAATAGTTCAGTCGATGAGCTGGTAACTTTTAGCAGATTGGATGCGTTCTGATTTTTTTCCAAATGACCTGCCTCGCTCGCGCTACCGTGCTCGCTGCGGCTAAACATATAACATCAGAAACCACAACCAAAACATTGCCCGGCCAGATAAAATTTCCGTTTACTAATGTTCTGGTCGGAATCAGGTTTTCTCGTTGTCGACCGTCTACCACAATGGCGGACACTTGACGCTCTTCCAGCGATGAAAACATATCAGAAAAAAAAATTTGCACGTTTTATTAGCAATCTAAATGAAAAAAAATTGTAGCACATGCAAGAATAAACCCCGATCAAAAAGAATTTGCACGTTTTATTAGCAATCTAAATGAAAAAAAATTGTAACACGTGCAAGAATAAACCCCGATCAAAAAGAATTTGCACGTTTTATTAGCAATCTAAATGGGAAAAGAAATTGTAGCACATGCAAGAATAAACCCCGATTGTTGTTAAACGGTAAGAATTGACCCCTTTATGCCACCGGCTAAGAATTCAAACAATAAATGAATTACTTGAAAATCGCACAGCAAACAACTTTCAAATTTTTTGTTTAACAGTGGAACTTTTAGCCTATACTCGGTAGAATTAAACTGAGGAAAGAACTTGGCTTTTATATTACGACTTTAAAAGGCCAAAAAAAAAATAAATGTGATTGGGTGGGCCAAATTTACATATTTATTTCGGCCCGTACTACAGTGTAAAGTTTGTAATTATTCGAGTATAAGCTCCGCGCGTCATCTTCTACATTTCCGAACTTGCTTTGTAATGGAGTGTACGGCAAAGTTCGTGCGAATCTTATGGACTTAGGTGGGGGACTTAGGGTTCAGCCGGGGTAGGTGCAACTTCGGAATGAACTTAAGATTAGTTATTTAATAGTAAACAAGAATTAGAGGCCGTGGGAATTTCGTGTGTTGGTTGAACGTTGCACTCGCAATACAACTTTTGGGGACTCTCTTTCTATTTTATTCCACGTTATGTTGACAATATTGGGTTGGTTTGGACAGAATTTCTACGTTTTGGTAAGGGGTGAACATGTTCATCATTTACTAGGGTTTGGACAGACATGATGGAATTAAGCAAAAGTGGATTATTGGCAGGGACAGTTCAAAAACTCAATAGGTGAATGGTAAAATTCGTCATGCAGCATGTTATTGACTCCTTGCTGTCTAATAAAAATATCCAAACCTTTGGGAGAAAAGTCCTGTGAAATCGGACATGGCAAGAGTAGTTGCAAACAGGTAAGATAAGTACAAATCTGAACATTGGAAATTGGTAGGAATCAATATCAGGTTACAGGAGGCAAAAACGTTCCCCTAACAAGGGACGAAAATAGGACGAAAAAAACAAAACAACAAATGCATTACAACACAAAACAATGGTTGTCCAAGGCAACACAAGTTACAGCAAGAGGAGAATTGGGACTGAAAACACAAAGTAAACAAGAATTTCATAAAGAAATACATAAACTGCTTATGCAAAAAATCGCAACATTATTATTTTCATAGACGAAACACAAAGCTCTCTATTGGGCTAAAGTTTACATTAGGCACATACTCGAAATCCTTACGGTATTGATTCCAAATGGCTCCAGCACCTTCCTAAATACAGAGACAGTTGGTTTCAGAGCGTGGAAATGTGTTAAAACGACTTAAAACAGTAGATTTGTAGCGCCACAATCCGTACATCTATACGGTGTTTGCGTTCGCTCGCAGGACCGGCACGGCACCTAATATTTTTTTCGTAAATAGTTCCGATATGCGGCTTGTTATTATCAGTTTCGTGTGGTGTTGTGTGGTTTTGTTGTTATTGTCAGTTAGGTTAGGTTCGGTAAGTTTGGGGTTTGGCATTTCATACTGAGGTAGTAACCTGGCTGGGGTTTGGCATTTCATACTGGGGCAGTTAATTGGTTAGGTTATGATAATGATGATTTAACGAGTTTCCGCAATTTGGGATCAACTTCTAGTGCCTTCCGTGAAAATTAAAGGTACCTTTTTTTCTCTTTTTTCGAATTGCGGGCCGTGTGCGTAAAGGGAACATGGGTAGAAAACGGGCTCTCGTCCGATTTTTTTTTTAATGGACTAAGAATTACCTGCTAAGTAATGTTTTCCTCTTCCATGTTTAGGACAAATGCACCGTTTGGCCGTGGAGAAGGTCCAAAGTTAGCACCGCGCCACACCGGGAAGCATGAAACTGGGCGTAAGTCCGGCAAGTAAAACGCTAAACCCCAACCAGTTCATTACCTCAAGTGAATGCCGAAGCTGGTTCCTAACCTAACCTAACCGACAATAACAACAAAACTACACGAAACTGACAATAACAACCCATTTTCATTAATTTCTGACGGCCAAACGAAGCCTTTGCCCCAAAGCATTTGCCTTTGTATTGTGAGGTTGTTGGAGCATACTTGATATTCGTCCTGTTTTTTTTTTTCGGTGAGGAGCCCTTATTCTTCCCATAAGCCGCGTAAAGTAAACTTCTTCCCTCCATTGTTTATTTTACTATCAAAAGTAATCGTGGAATGAATTTATGTAGCGCTGCCCTCGCCTTCTAAATCCGTTAGCTACACACCTAGTATGCACTATCCCTTTGCCTCACACATTTGTCGAATTCATACTACAAAAACGGTTACACTAAATAATCGATCATACACTAATTACCTGATTAGCAGGAGCCACATAGCTCCCCTGCTGCCAATACGCATAGAATTGGGACAGCCTTGCCAACGAACCGTAAAGTAGCCGCCATTTTTTTTCAGTAGTTCGCCAATAGCCCAACAACAGAGAATTCCGTTTTCCGTGCATGTTGTCAAAACCTGAAATAAGCTGGGCCAGTTCCGGTTCAACCTTTTTTTCATACAGAAACATAATTGGGAAAAAATTGTTAGTCAAGGACCTACAACCCTTCATATGCAAACGATTTAACCACAAACTCTTCAATAACAACGCCTACAATTTGCTGGCACGTCTTCTAATCGAAATCATGATAAATTGACTAAAATTTCAGTCACTTCCGGCCAGACGCTAAAGGTGATAGGCATGACTCGTGCAAATAAACGACTGAAGTGGGACTTGACGTCATTTAACAATAGCTCACGACGCAAACCTCTTTATCTCCTCTACTGTATTTCAATAACTGCTTTATGCATTATATGCATAAGCAGTTAAAAACATGCCTGCAGTATAGTAAGGGAGCGTCCACTGTACAAGGACTAGATTGAGTGACAGCCAGCATCGTGCACAAATAAAGACACACTACGTTTCGGGAGGACAACCTCCCGTATTCAGGTAAACATAAACATTAAACATTTTAAAAATTCACGGCAGTATCTGCCGAGTCATCAAGTCTATAAAAGCAAACCATTCAGGCATGGTCAAGACCTAAAACTTTAAAATTTAAAAAATATGTAACATACCAATTGATACACCAAGTTACTAGATGGGCACCCGGAAGTAGAGTGGTAACTGGAGGCAGTGATGCCACGTGGTTCAGAATAATTTGGCCTGGTCCAAATTAAGTAGGGTGGTTTAGGTAGACGGCTTTTTCTTGAACTTGTTGAATTTGTTAAGTTGTAGGTTGTTGATGACTGGAAAATATTCTTTTAGAGATTTGCTTTCTGGAATTAAATGATTGTAAACAGGAGGTACATGAGTAAGGATGATAAGTGATTCAAGGTTTATTCTTGCCCTGGTGTTTTTTTCGGTGAAAAGTATTTCAGTCCTGTCCAGGGCTGGTGCATGCCCTGTTGAGAGCTTTTTAGGGGAGATTTGTTTTAAAACAGCGTTGAAGAAGTGAAGTGGATTCAGTATGCAATTTAAAATTAGAGTTGTGGGAATTGAGACGTTCCTGTAGCCTTTGCAGGCTCTGGCCAATATAACGGGCCCCACGTGTGCTTTCACCACAACATGGTATACGATAAACCGTATTTTTATTTTGCCTTGATCTATTTTATGACTCTTTTCCGTCATTTGCTCCATATTTCTGTGTCTACTTGACACAAGTCTTATATTTTGCTGTATCAGCAATTTTTTCAGTTTTTCAGTGATTCCTTGGAAGTATGGGAGTGTCAGGAACAAGGATGGGAGGAAGGGGGGTGATCCCTTTGGTATAGGCTAGAGGATACCCATTTTCAACATATTTGAGCAGTATGTAATCGAGTTCGGCATTGAGATATAATGCTATTCTTTTTACTTCATTAACAACGGCTTTTATAGTGTTGGTCAACATAAGAATGAAAATTAAGTGTGCGGGTTGTCTGCATAGGCTTACGAAAGTGCATAAATTCCACAGTACTGTTGTTTATTTTTACTTTATTATCTAAGAAAGGCAAGGCTTGATCCTTTGACTGTTCCATCGTGAACTTGAGCGATGGAGTGATGTTATTAAGGAACTGTAAAATGACATTTTTTTGCTGCGCTGGAAGTAAACAAATGCTATCGTCGATGAAGCGTTTATAGTAAGCAATTTGAGGAAAGGAAGTAACAAGTTTGGTGTCTATGGTGTTGAGCACAATGTCGCAAAGAAACGTTGAAAGGGGGCCCCCGTAGGTACTCCATTAATTTGAGCAAAAATGTTTTTATCCCATTCACAGTATGAGGTTTCAAAAACCAAAACAACGGCTTCAATAGTGTATCATACTCCAGCCTAAGATCTGGAAAGCATTGGGGAGGGGGGGGGGGGGGGGGTTCGTTTTCGAGTTTTTTTCGAATTTCGACAATCAGGCCCTGATCTAGGCTTGGGAATATGTTAAATATAGAAAGAAACAAACTCGAAACCAACTGGTACACATACGCCCTATAAGTCGTTAATGAGTTTGCATGCATTGGGTAGCGTGTGTGGCCCCTCTGCAAGGGCTTTTAAAGTTGGGGCAATCATCCTGGCCAACGCAAAATTTGGGGAGTTTTTTCCAGTAGTGATAATCCTGAGGGGGTTTCCCACTTTATGGGTTTTAATTTGGGGAAAAATACACGGTGCAACGTGGTCAGTTTTTTTTATAAGTGTCCAAAACAGCCTGCTCGATTTCCTTTTTTCTACTCTTTCATGAAAAGATTTTTTTTTTTTTTTTGGCGGTGTATTTGCTTAAGGGGTTGAATTTTAACTCCTGGTATATACGGTCATTCATTATACTCGTACTCATGGTGCAGTATAATTGCTCAGTATTCATAAGCGTTGCATTTATCGGATTTGCAGACAGTGATGGACGGCTCATTTATTTTACGGATATTTTCAGATTCAAGCCTAGTGAGGTTAGGTTGTAGATGTAGTTTAGCGTTTTTGAGGGAAGTAATAGCCACCCCCCGTACTTCCGATCTGTGGGGTACAACTGTCAGATTGGCTTCAAGTTTAGCACAAAAAGGTGGTACCAAAGCTTCAAGTTTAGGGGTTGGGACAACTTTTATATCCTTTTTCATAATTTCCATGGTGCAATCGTCTAAAGGGTTCCCGGTGTAATTTTACGCGCAAGGGTTGCGTGGGAATGTTTGGTGCTTACTAATGCTATTCTGCATTGCCTTGCAATTCAGATGAGAGACACCCTGAAAATGAGGTGTGTTGGAGGTGGGGGGGGGGGGGGGGGGAGGGGGGATGGTTGGGTGAAACAAGAAATGCTATTTTGTAGAAGCTGCTGAAATTTGCTATTCAACTTATGATGGTATTTCTTCTTCAAAAGTTCCGTGGCATCACGAACAGCTGCTGTGCACATACCAACTAATTCATGATCAACTACGTTCATAAACCTACTAAATTTTTTGTGATGCTCTCGCCTGAATTTATGTATATCAGCGTAATGCTGTGCCAGCGTTGCCCTGACAACGAGAATGGAAGATTCCACAGCAAGATTACATGCACGAGAATTATAAAACGTGCATTTTTTCTGCAAAGATTTGGGGATAATTTTATGAAACAGGCAGCTTTTTAAAATCAAATTTTCTCTTTCAGGCTGATAATACGACAGCCCTCACGGAAGATACACCTAAAGTCATAATAAATGTTGGATTGCACAAGTGGACGGAAGACAGGGCGATTCGGAATATACATAATACAACAAACAGGCTCTGATGCAGGATTGAGCACTTTTAGCAGATAAGATTGAGTGACAGCCAGTATCGTGCACAATTAAAACCACACTACGTTTCGGGAGGACAACCTACCGTCTTCAGGTAAAAATAAACACTAAAACATTTTAAAAATTCATGGCAGTATCTGCCGAGTCACCAAGTCTATAAAAACAAACCATTCAGGCATGGTCAAGGCCTAAAACTTTAAAATTTTAAAAATATTTAACATACATTATTGATAACACCATGTTACTAGATGGGCGCCCGGAAGTAGAGTGGTAACAGGAGGCAGTGATGTCACGTGGTTCAGAATAATTTGGCCTGGTTCAAATTAAATAGGGTGGTTTAGGTAGACGGCTTTTTCTTGAACTTGTTGAATTTGTTAAGTTGTAGGTTGTTGATGACTGGAAAATATTCTTTTAGAGATTTGCTTTCTGGAAATAAATGATTGTAAACAGGAGGTACATGAGTAACGATAATAAGTGATTCAAGGTTTATTCTTGCCCTGGTGTTTTTTTCGGTGAAAAGTATTTGGGTCCTATCCAGGGCTGGTTCATGCCCTGTTGAGAGCTTTTTAGGGGAGATTTGTTTTAAAACAGCGTTGAAGAAGTGAAGTGGATTCAGTATACTACTACTAGTTTTAAAGTTTTAGGCCTTGACTATGCCTGAATGGTTTGTTTTTATAGACTTGGTGACTCGCAGATACTGCCATGAATTTTAAAAATGTTTTAGTGTTTATTTTTACCTGAAGACGGGAGGTTGTCCTCCCGAAACGTAGTGTGGTTTTAATTGTGCACGATAATGGCTGTCACTCAATCTTACCTACTAAAAGTGTTGAAACTTCTCAATCAACACTGTACAAGGACAATAGTCCCAGTAGACATATCACTCCCTGACAGTTTTCACTCGCTGAGATGAAATAAATGAGTAAGCAAAGGGTTTAAAAGTCACGTGAATGGTCATGACTCAATGAGGGGAGGGTGGTTAAGGGGGAAAGGGCACTTGTTTAAGTCGTGGCTAAGAAGCCGTTCAAACTTGCATTCAAATTGCCTCTTAAAAGCCTGAAGATACAGAATATACACGGTTGGGATGCCTTTTTCCCCTAATCAACCTAGTTCAAGAAGTTTTGCGGGAATATGATTCCTTTTTCTCATTCGAACTTAGGCGGACGTCTCAAAATTATCGCTTCCGTTTTAACAATCTGCTGCCTTCGCCAGATGCGAAATGAGCCAAGTTTTGGACGGTACACACCGCCATCCTCCACCCGTCATCGCTGAAGGTCAAAGATGTCCGTCTCCGAGGCGACGCAAGGCGCACGTGCCTGATAAGCTCGCCACGCCGACTATCACCATCCACCCATAAGAGATGAGAGGTCGGCTCTACTTAGCGATTCTCACAACCAGATAAACCCAGTGTTGACCCTTGAATCTAAATCTAAACAGGTACTCATAAACAGATCAATTACATCGAGGAACGTTGGACTGATTTAAGACCATTTTCCAGTTACAGTCCTGAACCTGGCCTACATTTGAATTACAGCAGTGCCTCAGAGTCCCTACTTTTTTATTATCTTTCTAATTTTTCATATTATTGAGCTTATAATTCTCTAAAAAAAATTTAAGTTAAGCTTCTAGTTAAAGTACACTTCCAAAAAAAAATATAAGCTATAACGGAAAGTCCTGGGTTCGAGTCCCAGTCCGAGCAGTTTTCTTGTATTTCTTTCTCAGATTAGCATATCTTGTCGTCACACCAGCCTTTCATACAGACTGCTTCGTTACCCTTTATCGTGTTATTTATTCTTTATTTAAGCTGTAGCCTGGTTGCACATTTTCAAAAGAATTTTTTTTTACTTTACTTCGAGAAAGTATAGTGGAAGTCTCCAGATTCCATCTGTACGAATCCATTTGGTTGCCTTAAGAGAGTCATGGTAGGCCTACAAGACAAACCGTCATGGTAATCTACAAACTGTTTAATTGCTTACTACTACTAGTTTGTTGACAAATTTAAAAAAAAATCAATTTAAAATGTCTTACTGCTAGCTGCTTTTTACAAAAAAAACATCATCATAAAGAATTGTTGAATTAGTCCATTAAATGGTATTCAACAATTAACTGATTGTGTGTGCCTTTGGGTTTCGTTTTATGTGCCAAGTCTGTTAGTTGTACATTAATTTCTGAGTCATTTCTATGAGTAATAATTATAGCCATTGTTGCGATCATGATGTAATGGCACTTTTGTTATATTTCAGATTCAAAATCCTTGACCCATTTGACCAATTTTACTGATTAATGAATTTAATCCATAAATAGATCACATAATGCATTTGAATAATTTAAAGTCAATTGGACAATGAGTTAAAACAATGGGTTAAAAGTTATCAAGGATACAGGCAGTCACACACCAGGACAGAATAAGAAGCTCCTTTGCATTTCTTCGTACTGCACATCACTAAAATTATCCGAACTTTTGGTATTTTTATTCCTTAGCAAAGCAAAGGACTTCTTATCCTGTCCTGGTTTGTGTATGGCTCAGCGACAGATCGCATATGATGATAAACTATTTTTTATTGTCATTGTATTGGAACGAATATTATAAGTGTATGCTACAACACTATTTAAAAAAAAAACTCCACAAATTACAGTACTAATACCTGGTAATTTGTTTTCAATTGTATTAATGTTGGCGTAGTTCTAGGATGAAAATTGACTGAATGTGAGGAGTAAAATTAAGTAAAGTGAACGGTGAAGTTAAAACGATGAGTGAAGTACGTGATTCGTTTATACAATCGTTTGTTTACATAGAATCAGTTAAAAGTCCTTGTCGTGATTCCTTACTCGTGTCTAATAAACAAGTCAGTTCGTAATTGATGAGAAAGGAAACTGCAGTTATGAAGACAAGTAAACAAACTTTAGTCACACTTAGCACCGGGAACTACTGTGAAGTAGTTCAGGCCATCTATCCTAAAATATGGCCAAACATGTAACAAATTACAAGACTTGAATTACAAGACTGAAACATGGGCTAATTTCCAACATTCAGCGACCCCGACAAAGCTGCCACATTGACCGCCATATTGGAAAAAGGCGTTTGAGCACGTGTTTGTGTAACTAGTGCACCAAATTTAAAGTTCTACAGTACACGTCAAAAATTTTCAGAAAAAAAAAAGAAACGTTATGTTCCTGATGAAATATACTTTTACATCAATGTTTGCAGCATAATTAAAAATTAAAAATTAATTAATTTTAATGCTCACATATCGCTTTGTATATTCGCCAAAAGTGAGACCTCACATTTAATTTGTGTATAACTTGTTAGCGCAGTAGACTGTTAGACAAATAGACGAAAATAATCACTGGTAATCAGTTTGTTTTCAGTTTTTTATCTCCTAATCACCTTTCCGTTTGCTAGTGTCGCAGTAAATATACCACAAATAATGGCGGCCTATGCCTAGCAGTTCTCGGGGCTGTCGAAACCTGAAGTTTTATTGGTCCACAAAATGAAAACCTCTGGATATTCTGAACCTCTTTAGCGCCAGGGATGAACACTGATGCAAAAGCGAGAGATCGAATCGTGTTGCCGACTTTGAAAAAAATACCTCTACAAATTTTAACACAATTTTTTCTTCCAACTTAACGAACATTATTATCCACAAAATGATCTGTTATCTAATTTCGTATCCATCTCTGATCTGAAATACTATAAAATTATCTTCATAGGTTTGAAATTGTTGTACTGAGAATTTTTAAGGGTATTTTTTTTCAATGTTGTTGAAACCTACTATTTTATGAGTATTTCAAATTCTTTGAAATTGTTCGCGGTGGAATTGGTGAAATTTGGAAGCACATTTAAAAAAAAAACTTTAAAAGGAGTCTTGATACTGAGGGGATCAAGAAGGGACACTGAATATCACAATGGCACGATGAATATCAAGAAAGAAAGGACTAATGAAAGGACAATTTTAAAGAGTTGTTTAAGAACTTTGAAATTAAAGTCAAGTTAGAAGGCCGACCCCCCCCCCCCCCCCCGTCCCACCGTTCCTAACTGGGGCAGAGCGAAATTTTGTAACGCTGCGGCCTTTGATGCGCTGCATATTTTGTGATTGTCTTGTCCATTATTTGTCATTATTTGTTAGCATATTATTTGCTGGTAGCAATTCTCGTAAGGGATGTGTAGCACGATAAATATCGAAATATTGGGAAAATTTGCCTCTTACCTGGGAACTACCTTAACTACCCCCAGCTACATACTTCCAAATTTCCAAATCACTTCGCTTACTTATTTAAATTTCTGATTTTGGGAGCTGCTAACTATGCGTGACGGCGGTGAGAGGCAGGGAAGGCGACGAAGCTCAACCTGGTAACCGTTCATGCAAAGCTATGAGATTCCCCACGCACACCTTATGCAAATTCGGTGGTTCCACCACTGGCCAGTTATCTCCTCCTCCCCTTCCATTCCCCCATCCCCTCGAGCCCCCATTGCCGGCCACCACTCGAACATCCCCACTGCCCCCCACCCTCAACTAATATTTCCGTGATACGACGAGAGCGTAGGAACGTGTCTCGGCGAAAATTGCGCGCTGCCCCTACCGGTTTGCAGCGATGCTTCCCCCCACAGCACGACTGCTTACCGTTGTAGCCTGCCTTTGCCATGGGCCACACCTGCAGCGCTAGCCTTCCCACCAAGCTAATACGGCTTAGCGGCTGCTGCATTTATTTCAATTTTTTTGAAAAACTGACCAGTGGACTAGTTATTACTTGTTTTAGCGAACTGTGATATTTCATGCTGCAGAAGTTTGCAAGATGTCATGAAATATTAACGATTGTAAAAGTTTTCTGCGGCTCCGATTGCAGAAATCGGGCTTAACCGGACTATCGGATGGAACCTGTAGGGGGAGGGACCGCTAATTTACGTCACGCTTTTTGGCCTGTTTAGAATCACCCCTTTTCCCCACTCTCCCCACTTCTTTATGACAAATGTTACTGTATTCAGAAACACCCATCAAATAATTATGCGACACTTCTACTCCTTTGGCACCAACAGAGACTTGTAGAGCATGTCAAAGTAGAAGTTGGAAAAAACCTAAGTCCCCCACGCGTACCACAAACGTTACGAGGAGTCCCGGGGACCCGAACAACGTGATCAAACACAGCCCAATTTACCAGTAAACATCAAATGATATGTCTACCACGTCATCTTTCAAAATGGCGGACCCAGCTAAATTTTACAGGGTTGGTCCCTTCGTTTGTGTAATTTAACTGTATTGCTTGAGAACAAAGCACACAATGCATATATAAGTGGTGAAAATTAAAACTGCTTTGTATGATATTGTAGGATTAGTTTGGTCAGGAAACCCATGGTAAATATAACGCGAAAGCCCTCCCAATCAGAACTGCCGGGAACTCACTGCCGGAAGATACGAAATGTCTCATACGACCTTTGCAATCGTGTGTTTTCTTCTTGCAGCAAAGACAAGTTATGCTACCGTTTTCATTAGTACGATGCACCCGATACTGAAAACCACTTGTTTTTCATGTCTGTTATTTCAAAACCAGCTTCATCTATGGTGTCATCGAGCCAAATGCGCAAGTTAAGAGAAAAGTGGAAAGAGTCTATTTAAGCGTTCGCAAAGTTTCGATCAATTTCCCCGTTTGTTCAAGTATGGGTGTGGCAGATCTGGCTCGACGCAAAAGCTACGTTGTCACTTCTGGTCACAAGATCGATACCTCACTAAATAAAAACTAAGTGAACGATACCGTGAGTTAAGTGTCCCCAGACTTAAAAAAAAGTTTAAAAGTCAACTACTGATGCGAACGATGTCTACGATGACCCCCCCCCCCCCCCACCCTCCCACAAACCCTTAAACCGTAAGCAGCGGCATCCGGGGCAAACACCTAATGCACCGTCGCTTGTTTTTGGCAACAATACGTTCAATTAAATTTGCTCCGCGTACGATTTGTTGGACTGCATTGCATTGTTAATGGACCTTTCAATACCGATTAACCTTTTAATAATATTCCCAAAAAAAAGGCCAAAGTTAGTGTAATGCAAGTCTCGTGTATTAGACAGAAGAACTTGCACCACATTAACTCGCAAATTTGTTCCGTCACATTTCCGTGAAACACCTCAACCCCCGTGTGGCAACTGTAACACTAAATACACCACAACACCCCACCTCCGAGTGTGACGTAATTTATGGACGGCCCCATAGTTTTATGCACTTTGCGATGAAACTTCCGTGATCCAATTCTACTATCTTCTAACGCAAACAAGACAATATTCACTGTAAATCCGGTTGCCACCAAATGAAAGTGTGTAGCGTCTAGTGCCATCGAGTTCTCTCTAGCGCTTCCTCGCAGCAAATTAAGGAATGCACAAAGAAATACCTTTCAACACAACAAACAAGCCATTGCCGCCTAATTAATAGTAAACATTGGGTACGCCCTCGTGCACTTGGAAGCAAGCTTCAAAGGTTAACGATATTACTGCCACCAGGCGAAGCAACTCTTACAGTCACAACGGTCACAGCGAACGTCACAGAAGGGTCGCTAGCGCAAATAGCGCTCACCGCTCGACAAGGGCCGGCAGAAGCTCAGACAACGTGGCGCTGGTAATCGTCGCTTAAAGTGGCACTATCACCGATTGAAATGCGAACGAAAATACCATGGTGCCATCTAGCGGCAACGACGTTGTTAACCTTTATAGCTTGCTCCCAGATGCACGAAGACTAATCAAATTTTCAGTCAATAATTAAGAATGTCGTGGCTTGTTTGTTTCGCTAAAAGAAATGCCGTTATGCACTCCTTCGATTGGTGCAAGCAAGTGCTAGATGGTACTGCATAGCGCTAGATGTAAAAATTCGTCTGCTTTCTATCGGTGATAGTGCCACTTTAAGCCTGTCCAGAGTAGAGTTCAAAGATTCCGGCAAATAACATTACGCTGTCGCAAACTAATAAAACAATTCGTGGTTGTTTTACAAACCACATATGGCAAAGGTTAGCTAACACAATGCACCTTCAAGATATTCGCTTTTCCTCGCTTTCCTTAGTATTGTTTGCCGGCCATTTTTAAGCTGCGTGATCGCAACGTACGGTAACTCATTGGGACACACAACAATATTTATCTGCACAAATAAAACCTTTATGAAACCAGAACTGGCGTGGGAGAAGTTTACCATATACGTCCTAGGTTGTTCTGTGTCTTATCCGATGTTGGAACGCCGAAGTTCAGGTGATATTAAAGTTTTGTGTGTGTAGAAAAAAAAGTTGTTGCGTCTGCCAACGTGCCACCGTAGTAACAACACGCTTTTCTTCCCGTTTGTCCTGCAAACTCGAGTCCTCGTACGTAACGCTTGCCGGGTGTTGCCTTCCATAGGAATATGCTCCTCCCAAAACGAAGAGCTTATTCTCTTAACCTCGCAGCAAGCAAAGGAATGTACAAAGAAATATCTTTAACAAAACAAACAAACCACTTGACGCTTTAATTATTAGTAAAAATTTGGTATGCCCTCGTTCACCTGGAAGCAAGCTTCAAAGATTAAAGGGACACCCGGCCTGCCTTATAACAGCCACGCGCTGATCGCCATCTGCGCATATAGCGTCGCAAAGGTCAACCGAGATAGTAGCTGCGTTCCTCGCAGCGAAGACGAACCAGCAAGAACGCATTAATTGTGTCGTCACAAACTGGTATGATTCTCGTATTTTATCATCACAATTTATAATTTTCTAGGCTAGTGTCTTATAATTTTGCTTCGGCGATTTATTGGAATAATTAATTAATTTTAATTTTTACCGCATTAATCTTTTAGATTTTTGATCTCATGGTAATTATTAGAAAATTAGTACATGCACACACACAGATGAAACGTCATGGTTATTGTAAGCGCTGAAAGGATCTTATACTGTGGGACGTAGTAAATATCTATATATATATATTAACACTGGCGATAGCCAGTGTTAGTAAGGGTCGACCTAGGATCTCTGTGTTAAACTTTCAACTTTGAGAGCTTATAACTCCGTCAAAATTAAAAAATTTTAAACCAAATTTGGAATCTAGCCTTGACTAGTCAAGGCCTATCTACAGTCCAAAAATTGTGAAATTCAGTCCAGCCAAACCCGAGATACAGAGAGGGGCCAAATAGACAACTTCTTGTTCTGCTTCTTGTTGTTGTTGTTCTGGGGATACTTTCGTCTGTCCTCTCTACAGGTCAAACTATTTGTCGTGTAAAGCTGGTTCTTAGCTCATTTTACAGGTATTGCTCCGTAGATGTGCCCTTTCCATAAGGCCTTTTCTAATTGGTCAAGTGGTTCAGGGGTTACGGAGCTCTAAACGACCAGATTGATTGTTTTACATTGTTTTAAACATTGTTATTATGCAACAATGCCATTTAGCAAACGCCAGCTGCAAGACATAGACTGAAGATTAAAGGATTTGTTTCTATTGTTAACACTTGCGATAGACAGGTTAGTAAGGAGCATAGCAATTTACCGAGCTTAAAAGCGGCGCAACAAACCAAACAACAAATTAATTATAAAGGTGTCACACATACCCCACCCCTCACCCACCACCACACCTATTTATTACAATTCTCAAAGTAATACGGATTAATAAACAAAAACGTATCGTTAAAAGTTAAAAGTAAGGGTCTAAAAGTCAAAACCTGTAAGGAACACGGACAAGCTTTCACTGTAAGGGTCTAGGTGTCAAATTTGGCCAGTAAGACACTGCTAAGCATTAGACCCTTACTACCCGGTGATCATGTTAATGACTTAGTAAGGAAAATTGGAAATTGGCCAACAGCGAAAATCGTACACTAGAAGTAACGTAGTTCAGTAAGCCACCTTTATGCACTTACGTTAAATCGGAGTGGCATGACCCGGATTCGAACCGGCTACCCAGTTCGCCCCCAGATCACTTGCATAGCACCTTAATCTCTCCGTTGCACTTCGATTAAACGTAAGTGCATAAAGGTGGCTTACTGAACTACGCTTACATTGTAGCAGGTTGTCTTGCTTGGAATCGCTGCCATGTTACCAAACCGAAAAAAAATGTCAACCTAAAGCAAAGTAGGAAACCCACTACCCCACTATCATTGGATCATCTCATGGGTCTTTATAGGACGATCTCGGACAGCTGTTGCTCAAAAACCGGGTAGTAAGGGTCTAATGCTTAGCAGTGTCTTACTGGCCAAATTTGACACCTAGACCCTTACAGTGAAAGCTTGTCCGTGTTCCTTACAGGTTTTGACTTTTAGACCCTTACTTTTAACTTTTAACGATACGTTTTTGTTTATTAATATATATATAATACGGTTAGGTTGGGCAAGCAAATTCATCATTATTATGCACTACAATGAAAGAGGGAGGAGGGAGGGGGGGTTCAAAGAGAGGAAGCGGGGATGGGGATATTCAGACCACACAATAGGGGAATCCGGGGTGGGGGGGGCGGGGGTTCCCCTGGCCCGCCCCCCGGGGCGAACTCGGACCATAGAATGACAGAATGTAAGGGGGCAGGCCGCAGGGAAGTCCGGCGGAGAAGGCAGGAGGCAGTCGGCGCCCTTTTTATTCCATATTGCCCCCTACAGTATTTCGCTCAGGTATGCGGGAAATGGCTAGACCGGCGTATGTTACGCCGGGGGGGACAGCTTGTAGTTAATTATTATTCAACAGAAAATCTCTTAAACGCCACATTTTAAAACGAATTTTTACCAAGGGATTGACTAACGGTAAGGAAATAGACCTTTGGAGCCATACTTGATGTTCAGTATCAAGAAAAATGGCGCTGGTAGGAATGTACTTTTAACGATATTGCTGCCACTAGATGACGCCATGGTAGAATATAAAGAATCTACCGTGATGCCATCTAGTGGTTGTAATATCGTTAATCTTTACAGTTTGTTTCCAAGTGCGCAATAACGTACCAAATTTTTACTCAATAATTGAGGAGGTACGTGGCTTGTTTTGAAGCGTTAAAAGCTTTTAAACTTCCGGTTTAAACTTCCTGTCTACGAAAGTCTTTTATTTCTTTGTGCATTCCTTTGCTTTCTGCGAGCGAGTGATAGATGGAGCTAGACGATGCTTACTTTCATTTGTTGACAACCCGCCTTTAAGGCGTTGTAGGAGTGAGTTGCCACTTTGATTTTGTCAAAACACTGTCTGAACCTAAGGGCAGTTTAAGATATTGCGTTTTACAGATGTAATATTTTTGCCCTTGGGTTCGAATATTAGTAAGTTTGGGGGGAAAAATTTAAAACGTATGCGCCCAAATAACTAAATTTCTGTAGTGGCAAGAAATGGCACCAATATGGTAATCCCTGTTTTTAATTACTATTGTATAAGTTTTCAATTGTTCTATTTTTTTACTGAAAAGTGTTTAAAAAGACCTATTATTACAGTTCGTAAGTGTAAAATCCTCCTGTTTTCCATTTCGTTCAGCAAATAACCGTGCAACCAGGTGGGTAGAGCGAAGGCAAGCGTATAAGAGGTGGAATACTTAAAGTAGTACTATCACCGATTGAAAGGAGGCAGAATCTGGCAACATCTAGCGTATCTAGCACTTGCTTGCATCAAGCGAAGGAATGTGCAAACTCTTTTTACGAAACAAACAAGCCACGAGCAAAATTTGGTACGTCCTCGTGCAACTGGGAGCAAGCTGTAGCAAGTTAACAATATCACTGCCGCTAGATCGCGCCAGGGAATTTGCGAACAGTTTTCAATCGGTTTACGTATAAGACGTGGGATGCTTAAAGTGGTACTACCACCAATTGAAAACCGTTCGCAAATTCCCTGGCGCCATCTAGCGGCAGTGATATTGTTAACGTGTACAGCTTGCTTCCAGGTGCACGAGGAAGTACCAAATTTTCACTCAATAATTAAGAAGGCGCGTGGCTTGTTTGTTTCGTAGAAAGAAATGAGATTGTGCAATCCTTTGCGTGATGCAAGCAAATGCTAGATTGTACTAGACAGCGCTAGATGTTGTCAGATTCTGCCTACTTTCAGTCGGTGATAGTGCCACTTTAAGAAAGGAGTGCACATTAAAGGGAGCCACTTTGGGGAAAATGACGTTTAATTCGATATCTCTATAACTGCGTTCCAAGATTGTTGTGTACCGGTACTTAGCGATATACGCACAACCTCTGAAGTAGATAATTGCACCAAACTGGGCAATGATGGGCACCTTCTTAAGATAAAGCGCCAGTAAAAAAGGCACCATTTTCAATTTTCACGTTTTCGAAGTGCAGCTTTTCAGCGCGTGGTGCGTCTACTGCAAGATCTTTGCAACAAGCATCTCGCCAGTTCTGGCTGTAAAAAGAAAAAAAGCTTCCATAACTTCCCCCCCCCCCCCCCTCTGGTGTATTTAGGTAGATGTTAAAGGTTAAAAAGCTTAACGCATTGCTTGAGGGTAAGGTGGAAATTATGGTGAGAGCCTGGTGCTTGCCTCTGATCCCTTTTAGCAAGGTCAAAATACTTAATGAACCCAAGATCAAAACCTAGCTTCACCCATCGTGCCCTATTAATAAAGAAAAGCCTGCTCGGAAACTTTAAAGTAGATGACCACATTTGAAAATACCTTAATGCTTGGCCCTAAGATTAAGTGAGTAAAGTTGTTTGCCTTCTTGTTCTGTAACTGCCCCACACTGAGGTCTCAATATGCTCAGTTGGACGGAGGCAGGACATATTCAACCAACGCCGACTGGGGTATCAGCTTCTCACCTAGTTCTTAGTCGGCCCTGCCTGAAAAGCAACTCTGCGTGAATTAACCAACGAGGGACGGACAAACGTACAAGTACTGTATTTTACGAATACAATTGAGCTATAGGATAATTCAGAAAGTAGGATATCCGCCCCGCCAAAGTTGTTAGAGGGGTTAGGTCCACGAGTTTTTCCTAGGTATCGTAGTGTGCACAACGTATGAAAACCCTTCTAAGCACTGCGCTGGTTTTTCAGCTAAATGGAAATGACGTCAATAAAAAATGCATTATATTTTCTACGATCACAAACCTAAACTATTGTAAAGTTATTGTTTTATTTAAACAATAAATTTTATTTAGCTGCTTGTAATGAGAAGATAAAATCTGCCTTTGTTAATAAAGTCATTTTCTGCCTTATTCAATAAGCTGGTGGAGGTGAGGGTGCCATTTTTTCCACGAACCGGTAGCGCCTAAACAGAAAATAACGATTTCAACTTTTCCCAAAAATCTTATTTCATCGAGTTTACGGGGATCTTTTTATGGTTCTTGTACTATAAGAAACGTCAGGCAATCTGCCGTAATGGAGCCAAATGGCCTGTGAGTTCTTAGACATTGTCATATAACTTAGCTGCAAACCCGGAAATGGATGGTACCGCAATACGGTGAACTCCCATTTCGCCAAATCCCGTTTCGCCAAAACGAATTTAATGAAATTTTACGTACACGAAATATAAGAGGCAAACATTTAACAAAGACAAGCAGTGGTAGAATAAGACCAATTGATTTATTAGCGTTTGAAAACTGGCAATACAGACGGAAAAACGTGTACTTTAGATATTGTTTAGAATGCTTGGTCGTCACTACGTCAATACCAAGGTTCTCTTTTAAGAATAGTTAGTTATACACATGATGGTTATCCTTTCTCAAATGGTAATTCCCGTTTTGCAGAATCCCGTTTCGCAAGGTAGAAACAACATATTCGTCAAAAATTGAACATTGCAGGAGTTAAAGAGGCATGACTAAATAGAACTAATTTGTGATTAGTTGTGGTTTCCCATGTTATGTGTTTAGCCGCAGCGAGCGCGGTAGAGCGAGCGAGGCACGTAATTTGAAACAAATTTTTCTGCAAAACGGTTGTTTGTGTATAAATGTCTGGCCATTATTATGTTATAAATTTTCGTGTTTAAATATTTCGTATGCCTAAAATTTCGTGAACGGTATTTGGCGAAACGGGATTGGCCCCTGAGGCAAAAGCTGTTAATCTGCTTTCTTTTTAGCGAAACGGGACGTAACCCGCACTATTGCTACGAGCAGCAGAAAGAAAACTACATAAGCAAATATCCGCTGTAGAGTCAATTTTATTTCACGCAATAATAAAAGAAAATAATGAAGAGGGTACTGGGCCAAATTGTCTGGTTAAGTGAATTAATCTTGGTGAATGATATCTAATGATCTAGTGTTGGAGTTGCGCATGCTTTCCAAACTTTCGAAATTTTCCTATTTCCTCTACTACTGCTTTTTTTGCATTCTACACACAGTTATTGAAAAAAAAAACAAGAAATTAGCCAGAAAATTATTGATTAACAAAAACACATTGTAACACGTAATTTCGCTTCATCGCCAGTGTTAGTAAGGGTCGACCTCTGTGTTAAACTCTCAACTTTGAGAGCTTATAACTCCGTCAAAAGTAAACATATTTAAACCAAATTTGGAATCTAGCCTTGACTAGTAAAGGCCTGTCATAGTGTGGAGGCCAAGAAGTAATGTTGCTTTCCTTCCTTGTATGTATGTTTCTCTAGGTCGCCACTGAGAAAGACTGAACAGCTACTTAACTCGGCTGGAGCATGTATAGCCAGAATCCACCCCGGTAGTGCAGTGGTTAGAGCACCTGGCTAGTCAGCGGGACACCCTGGGTTCGAGTCCCAGTAAGGGCAGTTGTCTTTTCTGTCTTTCTCAGATTATTGTATCGTGTACCCTTACAAGGCCAGTCTTTATTGCAGACTGTTTGCTTCTTGTACTTCTTGCTTCTTGAGTAGGCCTGCAGTATTACGAGGGACTTACAGCACTCGCTTCCCCAGATCCCTTAGCTGCCCTCCCCCACCCCCTTTCACACAACGAATTTGTTTGGTTGATTCTGCTCTTGCGTATCCTTCAAAGAGTTTACCTTGCAATTTCAAATTTTAATGACGCTGTATTTTCCTTTGTGTTGCAGGCACCGCAGGCCAGATGCGATGGTGTTATCTCTCGGATAATCCCAACTGGAGGTGGATTAGCAACGATCCTTCACAAACGTTTGCGTAAGTTTACTTTTGTGCTTTATGCTATCTTTTAAAATAAGTGTGCACTAATATTTACCCGTGATGTAATTAAGTTGTAAAAAAACAACAGCAAAACTTTAGGACGATCACTGTACTGGCGACAGATATTTGGGTTTTAAGGCACTGCCACCCGTGACGTAACTCAGACATGGCAATGGGAAAGGGAGGGGCACCACTACCACTCAGTGGACTTAGGGAAGGGGCTATCCCAGGTAAGTCCAAGTCCAAGACCAAGGCACGGAAGCACTTTTTTTTTCGTAAACAGTTCAGATAGGCTTGTTGGATTTCGCTACGAAACTTCGTTACTTAGCACCCACTAGTGGTGATTATGTGTAAATTGACTTTTTGGCTGATCTGTTGTTGTTGCAGTTAGGTTAGGTTAAGTTAGGTGACTTAAGTCGGATTAAACAGGTTTTTTTCTGTACACTGCTGGGCTGCATGGAGAGCTACGTAGCGAGTTTTGCTGAACTGTTTGCGAAAAAAAATTATGCGGCCTGGAAGTCGGGGTTTTAAGAATATTTTACTGTCATTTACGTCGTTTGGAATGCACTCTTGGATACTTGGATCTTCTCCAAGATTTGAAGAGAAGTATGTGAAATTATCAAGTACGCTTCAAGGTCCATAAACACATGAACTATAAACATTTAATACCTTTTCAGCATGTTAATATTCAATAAAATAAACCAATTTCAACACAAACTTTGCTTCGATGATGCCTCAGCCACGCATTTTTTCCCCATGTTACAAGTGTCCCTCCTGAATTTCGAAACTGTCGAAGAGCTGCGCGAACCAACTAATCGTTCTCAGGGTCTCAGGGCAACTCACCCCACCTAAGTGCTGATTGACTCTTCCATTTTATCGCGACGTGTGAGGTGGTTTGCTGTGAGTGAAGAAGACGTCCGTCAGTTAGTTAAAGTTCTCGCTGCCACAATCGCTATACTGTGCGTTTAAGCTACAACGAACAACGGTGTTTTTCGCTCAAACACTTCAAAACAATTCAGTTCTAAAGCACATGTTTACGAAAGAAACGCACCATTCCATTGTCACAGAAACAATAATCTTTCATTACGTTCTCCAACTGTGACGGATTCTGGGTTACGGGACGCAGAGACGTTTTAGCGCCCGTTCACAGCAGAAACGACAACGTGAGGGATAAGCTTCCGACGTACAGTTCTGGTAAAAAAAAAAAAAAACCGCCTTCGTTATACGGAAGAAGTTGCAGATTAATGTATGTGACTCTGAACGAAAATGTTGATGTCTGGAAAACTACTGGGCAGAATTGAATGAAACAAAAAATGGGTTGCGTATTATGATATCAGCTATATTTCTATACGTATTACATGTAGTGGTAAGTTGCCAAATATAATTGGCCGAGCGAGCAGCATGAGTTGATAACTAATAATGTATCTCATAAATTACTGCAAGGAATTGAATAAAACAAAAACTGGATTAATTGTTATGACATATGCTATTTTTCTATACCTGTGACATGTAATATTCAGCAGAAAAATATGATATGCAATTCAGTCTTTGTTTCATGAAAATCCTTCCACTGATTTTCAAGATATCAGATATCATTAAATTTTCTCGCTCGGCCAATTATTTTCAGTCAGTTAACGTAGTATTTAATAAGGGCATAAGTACAGTAGACATTCTAATAAGTATTTCAGTCTTTGTTTCATGAAAATCCGTCCAGTAGTTTTCGAGAACTGATTTTCTCCATGTTGTTATTACGACCCTCGATATAACGAAAAAGGGCGGTTTTTTTTACCGTTTTAAAAAGTCCGTTTTAACCCCCGTTTACTGCAAGCCTTCCTGTAGGCATCTCCTTCCCCATCTGAAGGTAAAGGGTTAAAAGGACATTCCTCCCAACCGCCATTTTTCTCAATCCTCCACATCAAGTACGGCCCCAAAGGTCTATTTCCTTACCGTTAGTCAATCCCTTGCTAAAAATCCGCTTTCAAAGTTGCATCTAGGAAATTTTCTGTTGAATAATAATTAATAATTGTTAAGTTTATTTACTGCGTCCCGCAGTATATCATGCATTGTGCGCTTACAATAATCATGACGTTTCATGTGTGTGTGTGTGTGTGTGCATGTATCAGTTTGCTAATAATTACCATGAGATCAAAAATCTAAAAGCGTAATGTGTTAAACATTAAAATTAATTATTCCAATAGATCGCCGAAGCAAAATTATAAGACACTAGTCTAGAAAATTTTAAATTGTGATGTTAAAATACGAGAATCATTCCGGTTTGTGACGACACGATTAATGCGTTCGTGCTGGTTCGTCTATTAGGCACAATACCAAATGAGACAGTAGATTCGTTCTTCTCTGCGAAGAACGGAGCTACTACCACAGATGACCTTGGTATTCTATATGCGCGGAAGGTGATCAGCGCGAGCTGTTATAAGGCAGGCGGAAGGTTATAAGGCAGGCCGTCCCTTTAAGCCAGTGATCTTGGCCTTCCGAGCGCCGATGGTGAAACCTACTTCCAGGCCTTCCTCACTAGTTTTGCATCACTGCATTGAAACCGGCAAAACACAGGTTTAAAATCACCCTACATGACTCAGGTTTTGTAACTAATTAACCAAGTGATCAATGTATCACTGGCCCTCAAAAGGGGATTTTCGAACTTGTATTTTTAGAGAAAAACGCACACGTTTGCAGCGAACGTAAAACGCTCTCCACAAGTTGAGAACGCCATTCTACAAGTCTATCCGAACGCAAAGGACGTCAGGTAATCCCTCTGCGTTCCAAGTTCTGCTACCAAACGGGTGCTAAAAACCTGCCTAATCCACACATCCGAGAAAAATTGCATTGAGAGAACTATGGATAACACCGTGTTATCTGTCGTTGCTTTTTATTCAAGATGCCTCTAACTAGATTTTCTTCACGGTCCCCCCCCCCTCTCCACACCCTCCATACTACTTCCCAGTGAATTAATTTTTTTTTCATTCTGAAATTTTCTACAATCGCAAAATGAAACTTTTAAGGTCCTACAACTATTTTTTTTCACACAGGGTTCAAGTTAAGGGATTAACCGATTGGTATATGGTGAAGTTCAAAAGTCTTAAGGCAGATGAATCAGTGGCTTGCCCAGAGGGGAATCAAAAGGGCGCACATGTTCCCATCCCCCATGGCCCCCAAGACCCCAAGTTAGAAGTAAAATTTAGTAAAAGTAAACAAATCAGGCATGCATTGCAGTTGCAAAATTTCTGAAAATGTTTCAAAGACATTGAAATTGCTGAAAATTAGTTCTTTTCCACGGATACGAGGGTTTTAAGCACTCCCCCTTCCTATACCCCTAGGCTGAATATCTTGACCCTATTTTGAGTTTTTTTACCCTACACCTCCCAACAGAATTCCTGGGAATCATAGCTAAACCCCAAAACGGTGAAAAGTTATTGGTAGATTATATCACTCTTTGCACCCACAGCTATGATAGGCTCCCTTTTAGTCTTCTGTACAGCCGTACCGGCTGAGAAGACTATTGCAACGACTTTGTCCGTCCGTCCGTCCGTCCGTCGCTTTTTTCAACTTCGCAACGGTACCAGAAATTGACGACCACTGTTTACAACGTTCGAATCAGTGTCAAAAGTTAGTTAAATAACATGGCAAATTAAAACATCGTTGCCTCCTTATAGCTAATAGACTTCTTCGACGTAACTAAATTAAATAATAACATTTCATCGTCGAATTGAAATCCTAAAGATTTGTGTTAACGCAGCCGTAAAAACAAAAACATTTTAGAGTCCGGCCACTGAAAGAATGACTCGGCGTTCGTCGAATATCGCCCATGTTTGCCAGTACGATAGGTGCACCTTGCCGATAGCGAGTTCAATCGAGCCCAGACATGGCGCCGGCGTCGAATTCGACTTCGTTAGGGAAGCGCGGTAAAACAGTTAAGTTCGGGAGATAGTTTAAAACGTCGTAAAGTATTTCGAATCTAGGGTGAGTGAATGTGGAGAGTTTAGAACAAACACACAAGCCAGAAAGTGTGAAATGGCTGCTACTGTGTCGTGAGGTTTTCCTATACGGCTCCTGCAAGGTGCGTAGTCCTATAAGCTTTTCCGGGCAAGTTATGTACAGACGCCGGGAAAAAAAACGGCCGCGTCTATCACCCATTTTGCAGCCCAGTTTTTGGGACACGTCAATAATAAGACGTATTATTGTACACATACATGAAAGCAGTGATTTGGGAGTGGGGACCGCAGCCTAGTTTGCCATTTTTTTATGGTTGTAATCGGTGTTAGCAGCAATTAACGTAAGCGGCGGCACCAAATTGGTACGGCGGTGAGAGGGAAAACGATGCGCTGATGCTTCGTTTCGTGCTAGGATTCAAAACGTTTGTCAACAGAACAAATCCATGAAAGAAGATTAGTGCAACACCAAAGGCTTAACGTCTGGGTACGGGAAATCTTACGAAATGATCGGGAGTGGACAAAAGACGATGTTGATTTGCAACTACACTTTGTACCGGTTACGTGTGTAAATAAATGAGCGGTCGCATTGAAATGCATGCTTATCTGACAACTAACACTCAATGTTTTACTTTGACCACGCTTTTTCTCTTTAATCCAGGATTTACACACGCTTCAAGGTCACACGTGTGAATTTATTGTAAACTATTTTCGCATCACCAAACAATCGAAATCACGAGACTGCTATCGATTTAACTGTTACCGTACGTAGTCCAACAGTTTTTCGTGATAGTGTTTTTTTTTAGACACGTGGAACTAAAGTTGTATTTTATTCTTAATTCGTCTTATGTTACTTAATTTTTTTTAATTAAATAAATTATTAAATAAATTAAAAGTATTTAATTCAATATTTCACAATTATTTTGTTTGTTTGGCTTTTGGGCAGTTGAATTTGGATGGCTTGCCTGCGTTACTTGTTGTGCCTAGCAACCACAAGGGGAGGATGATCGATGCGTGAACAGCGACGTTGAAGTACAAACCTTGTTTTTAAATCGGTTTTACTGTAAAAATACTTCTACTGGCGCCAACATTTTATCACTTCACTATGTTATGAGAGGAGCCATAAATTATCTTTCTTCATTGCTGAAATTACCTTATGTGTAACAACGTCTCGAAACGAGACCGTGTCACATCATTCCCATTGAATTCAAAGCACAGGCGAGCTCGATTCGATCATATCTGCAGCTGTCTCGCACGACAGGAACTCCCTGGACCAAGCTCGTAATATAGCGCTGCCAAACCATACGAAATATACTGTGCCTTGGTAATGGGTAATGAATGGCCAACAGTGCACCTTGCACGCACCTCAAACAGACGAGCAAGGCCACGACTTAAACAATCGATGATAACATCAAGTCATTCTCTTAGTGGCCCGATTATAGCTTCGTTTAAAAGAGTCTTGTCGCATTGTTGCATGAATGAATAGGCTTACGATCGAACCAAATTCTCCATTAGGCCTATCTGCTACTTACGAAACTAAAACTGCCGTTAAAAAAAATTAGGCCTAAAAAATGAAAATTAGATCTAAAATAACGTTACCATGACAACGTCAATAGTTGCTACGAGTCGCTGCTGCAGCGTTTCTCCTGTTTCTTCCCTACTACCACTGATCTATATTAGGCTACGTTGCGCATTACGTTGTAACACTGTAATTGCGTGCGCGGAGGCATACCGAGTTGCAAAAATGAATAGGCTTACTGTATACAATCCAAATCTCCGTTAGTTGCTACTTACAAAATTAAAGTTGTAAATTAGGCCTAAACGCTGACAATTATGCCTAAAACATAAAATTGGCTTAAAAGCTAATACATTTGTAACGGGCAGTTCTGATTGTTACTGTTTTTAGATTATATAATAGAGATAGCTGTTGTAGTGCATGATAGAGGTGTGCGCCTCAACATTGGAAGTGGAGGAACTGTACAGAAGACCAATGCGACTAGATAGTCGCTGTAGCCCCTTGTTGTTAATTTGTTTTTCCTTGGTCTAGTTTAATTAAATTTGCCGTCATTTATCCAGTGAGTGTTTTGTTTTGCTCGAATGACGTGAAGACATATTTCATTTAAGTTTATTATTAACCTAGCAAGCAAAGAGAGTTACGAATAATATGAATTTTAGATAAGAGGTGTGTGCCATAAAAAGAGATGTGCGTCGCACAAGAAAATACCGCAACATGATGAAGAGTAAGTCAAAACCGAGTCCAACCACTCGCTTCCCGCATTCAAACTTTTCAGGTATTCATCGTACAAATTCTCTTAGCTAAATAAGTCAAACTATCTTGCGCCAGTGGCGGCGTAAAGAGGTGCGATAATATTTCGAGAGCATTTGTGCTAAAAATAAGTTTTAACTTGTTATTGTCATTTAATATTTAAGCTTTCGTACCACACAATCTGTATTTCTCAACATTGCTCGTGGATGGGTACACCTATAAATTCGTGTTATTTTTAACGTGTAAACAGCTGTTTTATAATTATTATTTAACGAGTTTAATTTGATTACATACGTGTAAACATTGCTGATGGTTAGTAGTGCGGTTTGGCTGTGGATTGTTTGGTTCTAGTTGTGGGTTTATTGTTATTGTTGGTGCTTGTTGCCTGATACATTTTGGTAGTTATTTTAGGTACTTAATTTAATGGCAAGGCTGATAACTCCTGTAGTGTTAATGCACCCTTTAACAAACCTAACACAAACTTAAAACTTAAATTCAAACCTGGTTTGCTGAGCCTACGGCTTTGTTGACTTTTATTTTCGTTATATTTCAACATCTTCCGGACTTTTCAACATTACGATATTTGCACAAGATTAATAATTACACAGACAAGCTGCCTGGAAGTTATCGGACAGAACTAACGAGCGCTGTTAGTATTAACTGAGTACACACACAAACCTATTTTTGTGACAAAAGTTGTTTGCCCGAAGTACCCACAAAAATAAACAATGGCAATCGATAAAGTTGAAACTTAAACCTACACCCTCCATCTAGCCCAAGTTGTAGAACCAGTCTGCCTCAGCAAAGAAAGCGGATATAGCTAGAAGCAAGCGAAGATAAAAACTAGCCCTGTGGATCCTGACACTTACCGGAACCTACAGGGAAAGTGCTATGCTGGTCAAAGGGGCTTGCCGTCTATTGCTTGCGCGTCGTATGGATGCAGACTTTATACATATAATGAAAGGGGTAAAACCAGCCAGAAGCTTTGTCGTAGAACAATTTAACGTTATTAAATTTTACGCCTGCGCGCTATTGTCATCAATGGAACTCACGCTGCAAGTCTTTATTCTCTTAATTGTCTTTATTCTCTTCATTGTCTCACGTTCGAAGTTATTATTTGTACTCATACGTTGTCCAGAGCGACCTGAGAAGCGTTTTAGCATCGAGGTAAAAGCCCTGGCCATTACCGGAAGTTGACTGGGACAGCAAAAACTGAATAGCTTCTCAGATCACGCTTGACAATTGAATTGAATTTGTTTATTTATTTAGGGCCTTGACCCGAAGTCGGACATCCTGATTCAACAGCTAACTTAAAACTAGTGCAACCATGTACACACAGCCAAAAATGCCAAAACTGCCAAAACTACCCAAACCACGTAGTGGTACAAATAATGACTTAGAATGCGAGATATGTTAACAATAAAGACGTTCAGTGCGAGTTCCAGTGATTGTAATAGTGATAATACGAAAAAAAACGGATTGTTCTGCAATAAAGTTTCTGGCAAGTTTTACCTCTTTCATTATATGTAAACAGTCTGTATTCACGCGACACGTAAGCGACGGACGGAAAGTCCCTGTGGTGCAGACCACATGCCTCCTGATATCGAAATCTAAGTGGTTTTGTTCTTATAGCAACAGTGTCCTTTAATGATTGGATAGTGTGGTGCTAGGCGTCCATTCGAAGCAGGATTAATAAACCAATAGATGTTGAAAGATGTAAAAAGGTCAAGGTAGTACTTGCGACGACTAGGACTTCAACAATTGGTGTTACTGTAGGTGAAATAGCTATATCAAGAATAAATATGTTATGTGAACTTATTTATCCAAACATGTTTGAGTATGTGTATACAAATAAAGTTATACTTAATGTTATTTTAATCATATCAAAAACCAAAACTGGTGAAAGGGACCGCCAAGTTTCGAATGGTTTGGCCCTTCAAAGGAGTGATATCAACACACCAAAACATTCGCCAAGTT
>JAHWFP010119739.1:0-13911 GCA_023313725.1 Lithobius niger | reverse complement strand
CTAAGGTAAATAAAGAAGAAATCACAAGGTAAAGGAAAACGAAGCAAGCAGCCTGCATTAAAGACTGGCCTTGTGAGCATACACGATACACTATTCTGAGAAAGGAAGAAAAGACAACTGCCCAGACTGGGACTCGAACCCAGGACTTCCCGCTTACAGGCCGGGCGCTCTAACCACTGCGCTACAGGGTTGTATTTTCTTTCTTTCTCAGATTAGTGTATCTTGTTTCCTCACAAGGCCAGTCTTTAATGCAGACTGCTTGCTTCGTTTACCCTTTACCTTGTGATTCCTTCTTTATTTACTACTTGCATTATTTCTAATGTGGAGGCCAAGAAGCAATGTTGCTTTCCCTCATTGTATGCATGTTTGTGACCTTAGGTCGCCACTGGGAAAGATTGAACAGCTACTTAGCTCGGCTGGAGCCTGTAGCCAGAATCCGCCCCGGTAGCGCAGTGGTTAGAGCGCCCGGCGTAGTCAGCGGGAAGTCCTGGGTTCGAGTCCCAGTCGGGGCAGTTGTCTTTTCTTTCTTTCTTAGATTAGTGTATCATGTATCCTCACAAAGGCCAGTCTTTAATGCAGACTGCTTGCTTCGTATACCTAAACTGTTCTGAACAAAGCCATTGCAACCGTGTGTGAGCACTGGTTCCTGATACCGTTTCCACGTGGTACAGTTTTTCGAATTATAGTTTGTATTGGTGTTATTTTTTGATTGATGTGTGCAAATATTGTAGTTTAAGCCATTGAAACCCAAATAACAACACAACTCGTTAACTTTTACCATTTAC
This sequence comes from Lithobius niger, assembly GCA_023313725.1. Lineage (NCBI taxonomy): Eukaryota > Metazoa > Arthropoda > Chilopoda > Lithobiomorpha > Lithobiidae > Lithobius > Lithobius niger. The sequence goes on along the minus strand of JAHWFP010119739.1, from coordinate 13,126 downwards.
CATTCTTTTGAGAGTAACTACGTTTGTTATTAGGTGGTGGGGGAAGGGGTGCACTTACTCGAAGGGGGAGTTAACTTCGTTTGGTATTAGGTGATTAGGTGGTGAGGGCACTTGTTCTGGGGTGGGGGTAACTTCGTTTGGTATTGGGGGATAGTTATTCTGGGGATATTTGGTGTTGAAGGTCACACCTCACTAGGCCAGCAAGTCGGTGTGGGAGGGGGAGGGGTGAGCACCGCTGCTCGAGTCGGTTTTTCCATGATAATAACGGTAGTATTGCTTATGACATTGCTGTCTGAATTACTTCCTGTTAAAATTGCTGTAAATGTCCAATTTGTGTGGGCTTTACATTCCAGCCCTCACCAGTAGCTACCCCAAACGAAGAACGTGGCTCATTCCGGACGTTTGGTGGACTATACATTTTACTTTATTTTTTTTTTTTTTTAGTATTGGTTGGCTTCCTTTTATAATAACAACTTATAATGCTACCTGTGATGGGGAATAACAACATAAATTTGTTTAAGATCTTCCATCAGTATGCTTTCTTTCGTCAAGCAGCTTTACTCAGCTGTTTGCTGAGGGGGGGGGGGGGGATGAGGCTTAATGGCGCGTCGACAACTTGGCGCGTCTGTTTGCTGAAAATGTCAACCAAATACTTGCTAATGTAAAATCAGCTGTGGCTCGTCTCTCATAATCTTCATAGATGGGTCAAATTTCTCCTGAGGGTTATAAGACTTTGTTGTTGTGCTCTGCCCAAACTGTGCGCATAAAACCACTGCAGCGCTCTTGTCTGTTTGTTATGTGTAACTTGTGCCCTTCAACATCCACTCCTGTAACAACGTCGACAACGCAATACAGCTTTCTGGCCTTTATTGCGAAAAGTCCTAGCCTTTCTGCAATTCACTCTTGCCTGAGAGCATCCCTGCTGTGGAAGTTGGACTTTGGTCCAGCTCTGGCCGCATCGTTCACAGAATACAGCATCAGAATCCCGGCTTGGCCAACGTCCACGTTGTTGGCCATCAGGCGCTCTTTGATTGCGGAAGGTAGCGACCATGTTAGTCGGCGAACGAAGGTGGGAGGCTGAGTGACGGGGCGGAAATGAATTTCCTCGGATTCCCCCTGTCCTCCTCAGTCTCTGACAAATAAGCCTCGTTGGACGTCGCATGCTGTCTCCCCTGCTCTATTCTCTTCTCTCACTTTTCTTTTACTTTCGTTCCATTCTAAACGGTAAAGTTTCTCTTTTCTCGTTACCGCTGTTCAGCACCTCTTACATTCAGAACTCCTTCCTGTGCACGAGGATTCCACGAACGTCAGTTACCAACTCAAATATTTTCCTGGTTACACACAATTTCTGGCATGGTCTGGATTAAAGTCAGTAGTTTTAGTCGTAAAGCGTCTGGAAAAAACTTCATTATATCAGAAAAAGCTATAATTCAGGTCATAATAAGGACTACGTTTCTAAATTCGTGGCAAATCTTCGGAAAGAAGAGTTCTTAATGGTTCCCGATGTAGTGCAAGAAAATTAGTTACGGAACCAACTAAATTATGGACAGTAAAGTTAGGATTTTCTTCAGTGAAATAAAATGGCCAATTCACAGCAAAATGCACTTATTGTGTAGGGTACAGCACATTTCATGAATGATTAAGGACGGAAAAGCCAAAGGCTCAACACGAATTAAATAAATACAGATGCAAACCTACTTACGTTTCCTTTTGAACTTATATGTCAGACTGCTTGAGCGGGGAATCGAACCCATGACATTTGAAACCAAAGGCCGAGGTCCTACCACTGAGCCATACTGACACGGCCTAAAGGAAACGTCCATAGGCAGCATTTAACACGTGCATATATACATCTAACAGGGCTGTGTCAGTATGGCTCAGCGATAGGACCTCGGCCTTTGGTTTCAAAGGTCGTGGGTTCGATTCCCCGCTCAGGCAGTCTGACATATAAGTCCAAAAGGCAACGTAAATAGGTTTGCATCTGTCTTTAGTTAATGAATTATTTTTGTACTCAACTTGCGTTGAAGCTCCGTGTATCAAAATCGTAGGCAACAGTAACTTCAGCTTCAGACCATCAGTAAAATTCACGTAACTAGTGGTAATTTCGTTTGTACATTATGCTGACTGCGTGACAATTCCTCAGTACTACAGAGCCTGATGGCTAGCACGACTGTCACGCATGCCAGAGGTCCTGGGTTCGAATCTTACCTCAGCCAACCCTGTCATTTTTGGGAGGAGAAGGGCCCGGTGATGCCTCGTGCTCATGTCCATTGTGGCATGTAAAAGATCCTAGGAATTTCCGATTGGAATTACCTAGCAAAATTGCCGCTCTTTCCTTCTGCACCGCTTCATTTGGAACGTGTAAAACCTTCAAAGTACTATCTGGTCTACTGAATTCACATTTCAAGCAGTAACAGACGTGTGAAAGGTGAACCTAGACTCTTCTTGAAAGCTATTAGCAAAAGTGTTACATAAAGACACCCAATGCTGCCAGACGATCAATGCTGCCATTTAATGACAACCTTTAGTAGTACGAGAAAAATAAAATAATGAGGTGCTTCCTGGAAGCATGTTGGGAAAGCTCAAGTTGAAGTTTAGTTAACATACAGTGGCTGAACAAAAAGAAAAAAAAAAACAAAAAACAATGGTACTTCAACATCACTGTAATAGTGTAATGTATCCACCCAAAACCAAAACTGGTAGAAAAACCCACCAAGTTTCCAAAAACGATCGACCTTTGAAGGTAGTGATATCATTCCACCAGGGAAAGGCCGTCAAGGTTAATCCTATTAGCCAAGTTAACCGCACATACTAATAGTTCGAAAGTTAAATGAAAATTAGAAGATTGCTACTAGCGGTAGCAATCGTCAGGTTTTCATTTAACGTCCAAAGTATTATTCGGTGGGATTAACTTGGCTAATAGGATTAACCTTGGCGGCCTTTCCCTGGTGGAATGATATCACTACCTTCAAAGGCCGATCGTTTTTGGAAACTTGGCGGGTTTTTCTACCAGTTTAATTCTAATTATGTTGTATTCTAATTATGTTGTATTCTAATTATGTTGTATTCTAATTAGGACTATGAAAGTTGCAGAAATTGGTGAAATTACAGCAGTTAATAAAATCTTACATAAAGCATACACGTGGAGTTACAATTTTGCTGGATTCATCTGGCAAATATAGACGCGGCAAATTTAAAATAAGGCTGTAAGAATGTTGATTCGATAAAAACAACAGATTTCTCTGTAAATCCACTGATTTTGCAATAAATCACACTTTTAAAATGGTCGCACACACAAATTACTTGAACTACAGTGTGTGCAGAAACCAGCTTCAATATTCTTTTGCTTAACTTATTCCAAAGGGTTGCCTTGCCAGCTAGTATTTCTAAGGATGTGGGGCATAGAAGGTAGCTAACTAGTGAAGACCCACCCTGCTTGTTGGTCGTTGTTCTCTCTCTCTGTTACACTTATTCTTCTTCTTTCCTTCCATCCTAATCGGTAACCCTTCTCCTTGACGTAACGTCGCCTGAGAAGAATCACAGGGACGGAAAGACAGATAGTATTGCAGCTGCGAAGCTGTTGCTGGACTTAATTGAGTTGCGGGATTAGCAGCTGCCATTTTGCGATACAGGGAGAAGCAGTCGCGTCTCGTTGACGGCCATTTTGTTCGCCATCAGGCTGATGCATGCCATTAGGATGAGAACGGAAGTGGTTTTAAGATAGATATCTCCTTCGTCCTGGACTCAACGGCGAAACGTCTAAAGCGGAAAGGATAATGATGTTCAAAGCAAGATTATTCATACATAACGCAAGCAGATTTTCGTAAGACACTGATTTGACCGCTTCTTATTTGCTGTTACCCCCGGACACGTGGTCAAAATACCGGAAAAAGCGTTTGTTTCTAATGGTGCATGTTTCCCCACATTGTCGCTGCACGTGCACTGGTAGAATATATCGATTTTGCCATGTCGAAGATTCTGGTAGCCTAAGCTTTCTAAGAATCAGCAACAACAAACAAAAAGAAATATTGAAAATTGATTCTGTGGGTCGACACAGCTGAATAAAACGGATGCCTCTGACACGCATCGAAACTCCACAAGTACATAATAGTCGCAATATAATAATTTTCGACCATACCCTTACAGCCCTTGTACACCTAACCGATTAAAAAAATATCAATGATGAGCATGAATTATAGACTTCATTAAAGAGATATAAAAGTTAAAAACTGTCCTAAACAACTTAAAACAAACAAAAATGCACGAACACAGATGCAGGACAACAATAACTCGCCCACCATCTTGAAGGTGACGTCATTAGCGTCATTCAACATTCACAGGTAACTGCTTAAATATGGCAATCAACATTTTTTCTACGTTTGTTTCTAGCAGTTACCTGTGAATGTTGAATGACGATAATGACGTCACTTTCAAGATGGCGGGTAAGTAATTGTTGACCTACGTCTGTGCTAGTGAATTTTTGTTTTTGTTTTAAGATGTTAGTACCGTTTTTTAACTTTCATATCGTTTTAATGTAAGTGTTCATGCTCATGCGTTTTCATGCTCATCATTGTCATCATTATTTATAGTTTGAATTTGATTCACGTGAGAAGCTAAATTTGTTGCAAGGAAGGGCTGTGTGCCACTGATTCCTGGACTGAACTTAAAAAGACAATTGTTTAAAGCAATTTAAAAATTTAGAATGGTTCAATTTCTTTAATCTTTGTCGGAACCCAGTATGGTATCGTTTAGGTGAACAAATCCTGTAAGGTTATGGCCGAAAATTATTAAAGTGTGGCTTTTATGTACTTGTGGGGTTTTGGGGCCTGTAAGAGGAATCCGTTTTATTAAAAAATAAATAAATAAAAAAAAAAAGGCTACGTTGATAACAAAATTGGTCCCACTCCTACAAGATGCAAAGAAAAACAACAAAAGGCCGTTCACCAATTACCGTGTGTGTTCTCAAAGTATGCTCATGCATGCCATCTGTTGCATTCAAAATATGCCATTCATGACTCTCTCGCATCACCTCCTGCCCTCTATTGCCACAAAACGAAAATACTCAATCAGGTAAAGCCAAACCAATGCAAGTAAATAGTAAAACCGCCAGCCACCCAAACTAACTAAATAAATTAAAATAAAACGTAAAAAATTGTTTAATCATGGGGCTGAAGTGTTAAAATCGTACGTTAATAATGCCTACGTCTACAAACGTAATGAAGTGAACTGAGTGTGAAAGGAAGTTTAATGATAATGTGCCTACAGAAAGCATTTCTATTAGCTAAACCTACTACTATTTTAGTTTATTGCTAAAAAATTACAGATGTTATTGTTATAATTTATTATTTTTGGCTAATGATTATACAAGATGCGTGGATTGTTAGTTATCTATGGTACAGAATTGAATTGTATTGGTTTACATCAGAGTGTTTAATAAACAGATGACAGAAACTCCAAAATGATATAGCGAATGTATTTTTTAAAATCAATAAATAGGATGAGGAGGAGGTTTATAAGGACAATAAAACATTAAAATAATGACGAGACTATATTGTAGTAACAACAAAAAAATGACGATAAAATTCCTACCTGAATTATAAGATAGTTTGAGGAAGAAAACGTATGGAGTTTTAAAATATCAAAATCGAACAGCACTCATGGACAAAGAAATGAGGTTTAGCTCATGCCTTTTATATTCAATAAATTTACAAAAAAAATTTTAATGAAATTTAAAAAAGGTAAATGGAATAGCATTTAATCAAGGGAGGCAATCATTCCATGCATTACAAATGATGTAGCTAACATTAAGAATCAATGTTGTACTTTTTTTTTATATTTATTAAATTCTAATTTTATGTCACTCGCGCGATTTTTTAACTAAATGTTGAGTCCTTCTACAATTAATTTAGTATTATTATTCTATTTATTTATTTTTTAAATTAATTGTATTTCATTATTATTATTATTAAGCAAGAAGGCAACAGCAAAGTGCAACTACACTAAAACAATCCTCCACCGTGATATTGGAATAGCTACTGCATTGAAAAAGCAAAGTAGTTGACTATAGTTGAAAGTTGTGTGAACGAAACGAATCTCCTGCATTCACACGATTAGTAGCCTAAACATGAGGGTATTGGCGATACATATTTAAGACATCAGACATTATTGTCACTCCAGGAAAGCCCAATTTCATTGTTTTACTAGCGCATTTACAAGTATGATGAATGGACTGTTGAAATGACGTCTTGAAGTATTTTACTCGTATGAATGCCTAAAACATAGCAACACTGATCTGGTTCGGTGGATTGCCATGTCTGAAACTATATAAACTTATGGGTGGCCAAAAATATCAAAATCGATGGATAAGATCTTTCTGTGTACACGATACCAACCAACATTTATCATGCTGAACGTTCGTTTATTATGCTTTATTCACAAAGCCAAAAAAACAATTAATTTAGCTTTTACTGTTTGCTGGTTGATAGTCGATTTCTAATGCTTGTCCACCCTGTAGCAGAATCAGAGCGAGGCGCGACGCTACGTCGCAGTACGGCTGGCAGTGTTGCAGTACGATTTATCCTGCACTTTTCTCTTTCTTCGTCTTGTTTTGCGACAATTTCGCCAAAAATTGACCGATTTTGACATTCAAATACACTATTTTAAACGTTTTTTCGAGAGCTTTTGAATGGTGCTATTGTCATGACGATAGGTTTTGTCGTTCTCAAGTTGTTTTAGCAAAAACAACCTACAAAGGTCTAGAAAAAAAGTTCTTGCAAGAAACTTGTTCTTAACCCAAATGGGCCTAACTCAAAATTTTGCACGATGCAAAATTCCATGTTCACACCCTTCCTGCTACCCGCAAACACTTCCCTCTTCCCGCAGACCGTTTTTAGTTTGCAAAAAGCTTGACGCAGACCAGCTGAAAATATTCTGCTTCTGGGCTTGTCCATGCGAAAAGCTCATGTGTTTTAACTGCACCTTTCAGTGAAAATTAATTTGTTGATTTCAGCAAGGGTTCAAAAGTACTTTCTCTTGAGAAACTTATTTTTGAATAAACTTAGAGCGATCTAACAGCCTTTAGGTAATCAGTAGCGTGTCCGTGTTCAGAATGATCAAACCGGCTCCTTTAAAGAACATACTTGCAGAACCAAAGATTACTTCTCTTATGACGAATATGTTACGGGAAGCAACAACACCAACAAATTCCATTTTTTTCCATTTAAATTTGATTTAATTGCACACATAATATACAGAGCAAACAAAGTTCTTTTTAAACCCATTTTTTGTCATTTCATGCGGGCGCTATACAATCTCATGTCCTCCGTCACCTTGATGATGTCGCTGAACGATTAAATATAACTTCAAAATTTGTTCACGGGAGCAATGAAACGGATGTTGAAAACTCCCCAACATGCATCTGGAGGAGATGGGGGAGGTGAGAGGGAGATTACTTAAAGCTTCTGGCAGCATCGCCTGAATCACAGACCAATAAAAATGTCCCAGCATATCTCGCTTCACGGAATCGCTTCTGATGATCAAATTCTAGAAATGACGTAGACGTGGAAAGGGAAGCAGCACCTTCTTCTTTTCTGCGAGTCTGTTCTGCGACCTGCTTGACTCCCTAATTGGAAGACCAAGCTGTGCCACATGGCCCCTATCCAAATGAAGTGCCGCCCAACGAGAAAATGGCCACCTAACCTGCACCGCTTGCTTCTCCGCTCTTTGACACCGAAAACACCTGCATGCTCGCAGTTCAATTCAGATAAAACTCCCCGACATCTGTTGTTGGGGTGGAGAGGAAGGCTAGAAAACGTGTTTATGTTTACCCAACGTTCGTATGACGTTAATAGATAGTTTATGATTAGGATATTCTTATAGGCCAACAGCTGCTGTTCTGCAGTTGAATTATATGTCACAGACGGTTAAATAAAACGCTCTGCGTCTTAACGAGTGGTTGAAAAAATACATGATGACGGCGGTGGATAATATTTCGCAGTAGTCACTCCATTTTTAGTTTGTCGTGACGCATAAACGGGGATTCACTCATTTACTCATATTTTCACTGGATGGCATATGACGAGAGCAAAGTTTTTTATCGATAAATTTTCTCAATCACGAGTTGCATTCCAAAACTGAAAAAAAAATGATGTTTCACGATCTTGTGCGTGGTATGGCGTCAGAAAGTGTTTTTCAGTAGTAATATCACGAGACAAAAGTTTTTTATCGATACATTTTCTAAATCACGAGTTGCATTCCAAAACTGAAAAAAATGATGTTTCACGATCTTGTGCGTGGTATGGCGTCAGAAAGTGTTTTTAAGTAGTAATATCACGAGAGCAAAGTTTTTTATCGATAAATTCTCTCAATCACGAGTTGCATTCCAAGTCTGAAAAAATTATGTTTTCACGATCGTGTACGTGGTATGGCGTCAGAAAGTGTTTTTCAGTAGTAATATCACGAGAGCAAAGATTTTTATCGATAAATTTTCTCATTCACGAGTTGCATTCCGAAACTGAAAGAAATACCGATTGCTTGCGCTTGGGAATTTCACGAGTGGTTGATAAAATTTATCGATACTTAAACTCCACTCGAGTCGTATTTGAAACGAGAATATACCGTCTCCTTTGAAAATTAATATACTTTAAAAAACTTCCAACTTGCATAACATTGCCTACTTGTACTGCAGCGATTTCTTCCTTAAATTTCTCTTTGCATAAATGACAAAAGTCTATAAATTTTCGCCAAATGGACGTATTGGTTCGTTTAATGTTTGTAGGAATGGTATTTTCTATCTCCGCCACGATGGATAAAGCAGTCTTGTTCCCTCGACGATGCAAACATGCTGAAAGTCACTCTATGGCCGTGATAGCAGACGATTGTTGTAGGATGAATATAAATATCAGTCACAGTGCAACAACCAAAATAAATATGTGTTATATTCTTAATGATATCGTTGTTTCCTATTTAAAACAGATTATGATTCGTAACATTACTAAGTTTTACGACAATGATTAGTAATTTATTTTCAACTGTTTACATTTAATTTAGGTATTGCGTATAATTTTTTTTACGTACTGCGGTTGCTCCTGCCGCCATAGTTTATTGTTGGAATATTAGCGGCGAGTAAGAGAACTAACCGTTTCGTTTTTTTCTGCTCGGGCTGAAAAATGATGGCAGAATGACTGTTTGACCTTGGCGGGGCAAACTGATCATTTTGACGGATCGCTCTGTCACCAAGGCAACCAGAAGATCTCGCGCTTCACGAGCATACGAGCAATGATACTGGTACGTCGTTATTTACTAGAAATTTGTTAAATGGAGTTCTGTCGGGATCGCGTTATGCGACGAAGAACAGATTTCGATTGTAAAAACAAGATGGCGGCACGTAGCTGAGAGTTTAATCTGATAAAATACCGTGTGTTCGTTTAATCCGTGTTAAGGAGGCGTGATTGGCTGATGGCTGTCATTTACTGGGCTTCTCATTGGTTAATTGTCGTTAGAAAATTATGAAGGTAAATTCTCCTATAATTTTCTTGGAGCCTTAATTGTGTCACCTGATGCAAACTGCTAATCGAAGTACGGTATATCTTGCTAGTTGCAACAAGATTATTTTTCGGACAATATATCATTAAAAAGAATTATTATTCATCCTGGTGATTGTACTAGAAAAAAATTCAAATTACAGTAGAATTCCTCAACACGCTTTTACTGTAGCTTCAGCTGTTGAATGGTTTAGGTTGCACAAATCCTGAAGTAACAAAAAAATCTGTAAATTAAGGAAAGCTGGAAAACGTAACTATAATAACATTTTACATTATGAACAGAGGGAATTTTTGGGGTAGGCTGAAGCCAGTTTTTTCGTGGTGCTGAACCTTTTCTGGATTTTAGCAATTTTATACAGTTTAATGCTACAACTTATGTAGATAATGGATTACGCTATATACCTACCAAAGATCATAGCCTCTTTTAAGATCAAATGAAAAGGCCGAGTCCTTAAGCTTCGCTTGAACATTTTAAAAATAACAAGGGAAGTTTAGGACTAGGCCCTTTCATTTCATCTTCTACTGACCCTTCGTGATGCTCAAGTTTGTATAACCTCGTTTCTTTCCTCCATCCCTTCAAGAGGAATTTGATGTTAGTGATGTGTTGCTCACAAAATACTGTCCATTGAAAATATAACGTACAACATAGGAAAACGCAATGTATATCATCGCCAAAGAGAAGTGTATGAGCCGACATCTTGATTACGCATCAGTTACTCGCACTGAAGCCAGGTGCATAACCGCCCTGATGGAAGTAATACCATCTAATGACATAGTAACGATATAATGACAGTATTTTGCTTAGAAATGAAGTCACTCAGCTCCCACTTCAATATTTATGTTAATAGAAAGTTGTTACAAGTAAATAAAAAAGAAAACAATGTGTCATAGTATGCTAGGTAATCGCCGGCGAGTGGCATAACCCAGATTCGAGGTAGCAACCGTCCAGGCAACGCAATCCGTCGGGTCACTGTGCATAAAGGTGGCTTACTGCACTACGTTATCTTAGTGTATGTTTCTTAGTTGTTTGGCTTGTTGTCCGTTTTGCTTTATAAACTCAAGCGACGTTAAAAAGCAAATATAACGTCGCTTGATTTTTTAAAGCAAGGAGGACAACAAGCCAACAACTAAGAATCATACACTAAGATAACGTAGTGCAGTAAGCAACCTTTATGCACAGTGACCCGAAGTGGGGTGACCTGACGGACTGCTTTGCCTGGACAGTTGCTACCTCGAATCTGGGTTATACGCCACTTCGACGAAACGTATAAGTATGCATAAAAGTGGCTTACTTCGTTATTCTTAGTGATGATTTTTCACGGTTTGGCTTCTTTTCCTTTTTCATTTTTGAGTAGAAATAGGTGCGAACAGATACCTTGATGAGTGAAAGTAAAACAAAATTAGCAAAGTTTGAGTTGAACCACAAAAGAAAATGTATAGTACAAATAATTTTAGTCGGCCCCGATAACTTACCCCCTGTCGTTATCATATTAAGAATATGGTTTTCTATCACAGAAGCGTTTGCGAGGGTTAGAATAGATGAGAGTGAAAAGATATTTTTCTAGTGCAACTTACATGTGATTATTGGTTCCCCAAAGCCATAAGAGCTTTTGACACGTCTCCCCAATATCCCGAAAAATCTCTCCCGTTTTCGCGTTGGTATGATTAATCGAGTTGGTGTGTGGGCGGCCGTTTGGCGCATGCGTGCTGGCAGGTTGAGCCCCCCCCCTCCCCTCTTCCTGGTTGGCCTTCAACCCTCGCACCAGCAAACGACGGTATTTTGGCGCAAATTCCGTGCGCGTTTTCCACATGAAATTCCTACGTCATTCCCAAGTTTCGACTTCGCCTTTCGCTTTTTTTTTTACTGCGTTTTTTTTAAAAAAAAAAAAAAAAAAAGTAATTTCTTTTAATTTTGTGCTTTCTGCAGTTTGGTGTGTTATGTGTGTAGCACAGGCATACACGGTAGCAGGGGGGGGGGGGGGAAACGAGTAAATTAATGAAAGTTGGTGTTCTTTTTAAAGATCTCCCGTAAGAAAATCGAAGCGATGCAGTAGACCATGTTATGCAATCTTTATTCAGGTAGTTCCGTAGATTACATATGAGCGCCTGAATCCAGTAGAACTACTGTATTTAAAATTTACAGGAATGTTTACATTCTTTCTGTAAAGTCAGTGGAAAATCAAAGGTGCAGAGTGCTCGTGTGCCTCCATTCTAGAAAATGTAAAGCGACTGAGGTTGAGATTAAGAATGCGTAGACCCGTTGCCATTTCTTAAGGTCTATCCAGGAAAAGGAAAGCTGCAAGGCTCTGCACCAAGGTGCAGCGTGAGCTTGCTGTGAAATCCCTGCGGAAGCATAGGTTATGATTAGCATTGTTGTCTCCAAACTAATGAATGCGTTTAAAACCTGTGATTGGTCACTGGAAGTTCATGTGTGACTGGAATTGACTAGACGCTAACGTGTGACTCAAAGAGTTATCCAACTAACAAATGTTTCTAGGCGAGACAAGAAGCTTGTATAAGAAGCAACTATGTGTTGAAATTTGCAGTAACGATAGATTTGAAGCCAGTGTGGTTGTTCAAAGTGTTTTTTTTTCCCTAAAAAGCTAATTCAAGTTTTTTTTCGAGAGGAATCATCATTTTATGGTGGGTGATTGATTGCAGCTGTTATTGCACCAAATTACAAGTGCAAAGTTCACTGTACTATACCAAGCTACACAATAACGTGTTGATAAACACTTCGCCTTGTTAACTTCAAGAATCATCTGGAGTTAATACATCCATCCATTCATTAATGATGTTGGGGAATTCACGTGTAGTTAAGTGTCTTGTAATTCCATGGCACCAAGTGCATGAAGTTAAACAAACAGGCTGAGTTTTGGTAGTTATCCAATAAAAAATAGTTTTTGGAATGACTTTTTGGTCAAGCCACTGTCCATATTATTGTCATTTCCCTTTTGCGCTTATTCTTCCGATGGTTTACAGAGGAACTGGACCAACATCATATGGTTTGAAATCGGGCTCTGTATAGCTTGAACTATGCCTCAACCCACGTACACTTACCTCGTGTAACGACATGTAGTACCTTGTCAGTTATAGTTTGTAACGCTGGGCGGATCAGTAACTGCAAATAAAACTAGGATTGGGGAAGGAGGGCAGTTTGATGTGATATTATTATTTCGGAATACAAGAGCACCTTATTTATGGAATAAGTGCCTGGATAGTGTTGTTTTCGTAATGTGGAAAACTGGCTTTAATGCCAGGCCCAGCGCCTTTAGAGTGAAAATATGGACAGTGGAAATATTAGCCTGCCTACTGGGCAGTTTTATTAGTGTCTACGGGTTTCGGTGCGTTTAGTAACCAGCTAACACGAAGAACGTTCGTGAAGATGTAGGCTCGTGTATCATGTGACAGAGTGAAATGGTTGCAGCTCCTCTACAGCTGTTCGATTTTCACTGACGGTCATTGTACGAAAAACAGAGCTTCTCTTGTGTGAAAGTACGCAAACTTTACTTCTTTGTTGTTTGACGCTACAGCACCAACTACTACCTTGCAGACATCGTCTATCTCTTCTTTTGGCACCTTAG